>JAJEJO010000257.1:1021691-1033575 GCA_020662805.1 Glaucomys volans | reverse complement strand
ATGGCTCCCCTTGCCCCCCAGTGTTATCTCCAATCCAGAGAAGAGTAAGGCACATGACTTTTGTTTTAAAGAGGCAGTATAGCATAGTGCTAGCAGAGCAGGTTCTGAAGCCAGACTAGAATAAGCAGAGGAGCTACTGTTGTATATCTTGGGCAACAAAATTAATCTTTCTATACCTCAGTGTGTGCATGTGTCAAATTAGGACATTACCCATCTCATCATGTTCTTGTGAGAACCAAATGAGTTAGCATTTGTGAAGTGCCTGACCTGAGAAGAGCAGAGGAAATGTTAACTGCTCCTATTGATGACTAAGCTCCAGAGCAGAGAGATGAAATGGTCTGGCCAAGAACACACAGCAAGCAGAGCCAGGATTCAAATCCAAGTCTGTGGACTCCAACACCTCCTTCAGTTCCCTGTGCTGAAGTGAGGGTAGGACCTTTAGAGAGTTGAGAGAGAAGCCCAGAGGATTGTGGGAGCAGCATGTTCAGGTGTGGGAAGAGGGCATGGACCAGAATAGGGAACAAGGAAGAATTAGGAGGAGGGGCAGGAATAAAGAACTTTAAAAATTTTTTCTAGGGGCTGGGGTTGTGGCTCAGTGGTAGAGAGTGTGCCTAGCATGTGTGAGGCACTGGATTCGATCCTCAGCACCACTTTACAAAAGGAACTAAATAAAATTATTTTAAAAATATTTTCTGTTTTCCTGACTGCTTAAATAAAACAGACTCATTCTAAAACTTAACATATCATAGAATTAAATTACTGTGCCTAACCACCTCCCCTGCTCCCTGCCAGACCATTACTGCTAATAATTTTTAAAGCAAAACCCTATGGACATAAGAGTATCATTGAAGGCAGGGGAGGTGACTCAAAAGGCAGGGAGGTGGTTGACGAGTTGGGTGCAGGAGAGCCAGGGCTCAGGCTGGTGGTGTAGGGAAGAGAGATGGGAGAAATCAGAAGAACAGGAGTGGGGTGACATATCTGGAGGAGAGGGTTGGAGTGGATTTGCGTTGGGAGGGAGGGGGCAATGGGTACAGACGCTCCAAAGCAAGGGAGCTGGATGGACACTTGCAGGGATAGGAAAATTTGTGTGTGTGATGGACCACATTGGGAATCTAGTGAACCTTATGGATCGCTTCTCAGAATAAGGTTGTAATGCCTAAAATAAAATGTGTGGGATTATGAAAGGTAAACTTTTCTATCCACAGACCTTTTGGAATTATGAAACTCTTTTAAGGACACTCCAGTTTTAAGATTGGATACTTCTGTGAAGTCTCAAGGCTTAGAAAGTCCCCGTTGCCTCCCTCTCTGAATCCTCTGCTCCCAGAATGCAGAATGGATCCAAATCTCCAGTTCCAGACTATGATTTTAAACAAAGATTTACTTTTGGGTGATTTGAACACCCTAAAACATAAGAGAATTTGTGTAAACCATCAACATCACCACCCCATTTTTTTTTTTTCCCCAGAAGTATGTTGGCAGAGTGGAAAAGTGCTTTGGAGACTTTGTGTGCTGATCAAGTCCTCTTTGTGTTCCAAAAAATAATTCCACCAAGACCCAAAGGCGGGTAATCCTGGGTGATTGACTCATTACAGGAGACACTTGGTATGTTCCACATGCTTGCAAGATGGCTGGTGTGTTTCCTTATGGGGCTGGATTTGTTCCCCTTGTGTGTATATCTTCACAGTTTGCTGTGGAGGTGGGGGTGGGGTGGGATGGGCAAAGCAAATGAGACTCCGCACTGAGACTAATGGGCATATTTGGAATTTAAGTTTGCAAATGAAATTCAGAAAATCAGCAGTGACTCTTCTTGGACCAGGTGGAGGCAGGGAGGAAGGCAGGCAGCCTGCATGGATTGGTAGATTTAAGATGCACATTGGGGCACATACACTGAACAAATGACTTTCTGAGACTTCTTTTTTTTCTTTTCTTTTTTTTTTTATTTACTTATTGATTCATTGAACACAAATGGAGTACAGCTATTGTTTCACTGGTTGTACACAAAGTAGAGTCACACCATCTGTGCATTCATGTATGTACACAGGGCAATGGTATCTGTCTGAGACTTCTTTATCACCTGTTCAATAGGAAACTGGCTGAACTTGCCTAAGAAGTCTATTACTCCAGTACAGGAGAGGGTTTCCATCAAATAAACCCATTTACTGTTCAATTATGATTTTATATTTTTCCAGGCCACTTTGAGTATGTCAATAAGGGGCCTTCCACCCCATTTTCCATAATTAGATGTGAAATTATCATACCAACTTCATGTATTGTTGGAAACACTATTTTGGGTTGGCCCTATGCAATGTGAAATGAAGAGAAAAAGTGTGTAGCAGAATCTCGATATGGAAATTCAGACTTAAAAACATTCTCTGATGGTTTGGCATCCTTGGGATAAATTGGTCATAGTTTTCAACAACTCAGATCAAAGCCAAATGCTGTTTGCATTCAGACAGTGATTCAGGGACCATGTCTTATTTGGTTTCTTTAAAAATAAAGCACAGACATTTTTTCATACCTTTGAGAGAATCTTTTGGCTGCCAAATTTGTGCATTGTAAATTTTATTGTACCCTAATACAAAGTTCTACATCTTTTCTCAAATGTCTCTTTCAGAATTATCCCAGCATCTCTAAGCTGACTTGCTTGTTTGCAATGATGGTCTCCTGATGTAATGTGAAGAAGAAAAAGAAAAAAAAAATAGGCCAACTGGTAAAGATAAAAAATAAATGAGAGTAAATAAAACACATATGGAACTTCTACTTTCAGAGTTGAAATGTATATGAGTGTATGCAAATCAGCCATCCAAATAGAAATCTAGACTGGGCCAGACTTAGGCACAATTATGAAGTAGCAAAGTTTGCTTTCCGTGGCCTTCGATTCCCCTGACCTAGTATTTTTCTATGACCTGCACCCTTCTTTTTCAGCCTATTCTAATGTTTCTGTAACCTTAGTTAGAATTGCCCGCTTTCAGTACCTGCTTCAGGTCTCCCCCCATGTCACCCATTTCCTCTGACTTCTTCTCTGTCCTCTCTTTGAAACCCATGTGTTCTACATCACTTTTCTGTGGGTTTTGCTTTTAAGTGGGAATTATTTAAATGACTGTTCTTAAAAATATTACCTCATAGTCAATTCTTGACTTTAATGAACAGATTGTATGTTTGGGGAATTATTTCCTAATTTTGCTTTGTTCTCTTAACAGACTTTATGAGTACCTATTAGGCAGAGAGCAGTGGCTTTGGTATTGTGGGAATTATAGGAAAGTGCGGTAGTAAACAGTTAGACAGTGTGACAGACTTGAGAAACAATTTGGGGAAGATGTGTGTGGATTTTACTTTGTCAAATAAATGCTTTTATTATACATTCCGTGGGTCAGACACACTTCTAAGCATTTAGCAAATATTAACTCATTTAGTTTTCAAAACAACACTCTAAGACAAATAGTGTTGTTATATTCATTCTCCTTTTCAGATGGAGAGACAGGCCCAAGAATGTTAAAGGACTTTTCCAAGGTGACCCAGCTATTAAATGTGAATCCAGGACTGAGGACCAACAGTATGGCTTCAGGGTCTGAGTTTTTAAATAATCTCAATTCAACCTCTTCAGCTGCCAAGTGTGGGACACAGACCAGGGCTCTTGACGTCAGGAGCCATTCCAGATGAGCTAAAGATGACAGTGGTTCTTCACCCTGGCTGCCCATTAGAGTCACCTGAAAAGCTTTTCCATAGTACTGATGCCCAGTCCCCATCCAGGCCAATTAGATCAGAATCTCTCAGGGGGAGGCCTCTGACAATGACATGACAGGCTTCTCTGGCTGTCCCAAAGAGCAACCAGCCCTGAGAACCACTGCAGGGGAGGGGATCCTCAAAGGTAGGCAGAGCTCAGGGAGGAAGGTGAGAGGGTCTTCTAGTGGGAGATGGAGTGAGCAGAGGACAGCTCCTTCTTTATTCTCTTTTCCTCTTCTCTCCTCCCACCAGACTTCTGTATCCTCCTCCAGTCCTTACCTCCTTTCTTCCTGCCTTTCCTTGCCTCTTCTCCTCTGTCAATCCCTTTAACCTCCTCCTTCCTGCATGCTTCTGCTCTTCTCCTTCTCTTATTTGCTTTTTCTCCTGCCCTGCCTCTTCCTTCCAGTACTGGAAAGGGCTGTTTCCCTTAGCATGGCCCCTCCTTCCAGCAGAGAGTGAGCAGTGGCAGGGCTGAGGCTCTCAGATCAGTCCTGATGCCCATTCACAATGCTCCTGAAGGAATTAAGAGGAGGGCTGGAATGTAAATACCCATTTCCCAAACAGTATAATTATATTAAATTCTGTTAGGAGACTCAGAATATATGGTGTCTGGTTCTGGGAGTGATAGGAGAGAGGGAAGCTTGTGAGGTGCACTGGTTTTCTATGGCTGCCATAACAAAATACCATAAACATAGTATCTTAAATAATCTAAAGGTATATCTTATGGTTCTGTAGGATAGGAGTGTGATATGGGTTTCACTGGGCTAAGGTTAAGGTATTGGCAGGGTTGTGTTTCTTTCTGGAGCCTCCAGGAAAGAGTGAATCTTGCTGCTGCTTCTTCTTCAGCTTTAGAGACTGCCCACATTCCTTGGTTAATGGTCCTTTCCTGCATCATCAAGGCCAGGTAGCATGTCTATGGCTCTACTTCTGTGATCCTCAGATTATTTTCTCTGACTCTCTTCTGTTTTCTTATCCACTTTTAGGAAGTCTCATGATTACAACGGCCTCTCCTTGATAATCCTGGAGAGCCTCCCTATTTTAAGATCCACTGATGAGCAACCTTAATTCTATGTGCAACCTTAGGTCCGCTTAACTGTGTGACCTAACATATTCACAGGTTCCCAGGAATAAGCTGTGGACACTTTGGGGGGACATTATGCTCTCTACCATAGAACACTTTACAGAGGAGGTAGACAGTAGAGATCATTCAGCATAGTCAGAACAGCAGGTACCAAGACATGGAGGCTTGGGAGAGCATGCAAGGCCAATATTAGTCCACTTCCTCTTGCTACAACAGAATGCCACAGACTGGGTAATTTGTAAAAAAAATAAAAATAAAAAAATAATAAAAGTTTCTTCAATTCATAGTTGTGGAGGTGTAACATGCAGGGGCCACATTTAGTGAGGGCCCTGATGCTGGAAAGGGCTCTCTGCAGAGCATCCCATAGAACAACAGAGCAAGCTTGTTAGCTCAGGTCTCTTTCCATCTTACAAAGTCACTACTGCTGCCATGAAGCCCCATCCTCATGACCTCATCTAATCCTAATTAACTCCCCCAAATCCCACCTCTCATTGCTGTTACAGGGACAATTAATTCTCAAAGCAAATTTTGGAGAGGGCAAACATTCAAACCTGAAGCAGCAGGCTTTGAGGAACCATGAGTTCAGTATCACCTGGTGGTGTCCTATAACAGGTCATTACATACTCACCTATATATTTTGTTCTTGAATTTTACATATAATTATGTTTGCCACATAGTTCATCAAAATGTCTTTCAATGAGCCAGAGGCGGTGTAGAGTTACAGTAAGGAACCTACGTGCTGGAGCCAGAGGCTGGTTCTAGTCTTTCCTCTGTCACTGTTAGCACCCCACCTGTGAGAATTCATTGAGATCAAGAATCTCAAGTACTTTGCTCTGTCCTGGCACATAATGGGCTGCTAATAAATGTGACCTGTTATCACTGCCACAGCTCAACTGCGTCTTAAGCTGACCGCTTGTAACCCGATGCACTCACTTTCTCCTTCATGTCCACTTCTTACTAGAAGGAAAAAGAACGCTGTGACAGGAAGAACATTTCTGACCTATGCAACCTGCTGAGATAACATCGTTGTTATCAAGTTCAAACAGTCTCTCTGCTGGGCCCTAAATTCAATCTAGAATCTAAGGACTTTCTGCCCCTGCAGATTACGCCAACTGTCCCAAGTGACATCTGTACTTAGAGTTTTAAATGCCATTCAGTTACAAAAAAACAGGACAGAAAAGCATGGGGGTTGGGGAAGATGTTCAAGGATGAAGAGAAACTTTTGAAGTTTGGATTCATATGAACAGCAACAACCACAAAAATGACAGGACTCACCTGGACAGGCACCTCCTTGCAGTTCCTTTTCTACTTCTTAAGGTCATTCCAGGAAATACTGGGAAGCTCTGTTTTATCTGGGAATGAAAAAACATCCAATTTCAATGGAATTTGGGAATGCACATATTCCCTATTAGGTACTGAGTTCTGGGGCAACATTTGTTAACCAGTAACTGGGAACATGCAGAAATGGCTTGGCTTTTCAAGGTAGTTGTCTGACAACCAAATGGATAAGTCACTCTATCTGACCCCCAAAGGTTGACCAGCTGGTCTGAAAAGGGGCATTGTGTAATTACTGGGGAAGTGGAATGTCTCTTGCTTAATATTGTATTGTTCAAATGGTAAAAGGGTCCTGAAGGGAGCAAGAGCTATAACTTAATTTAAAAAATAATAACCAGGCTAAAATAATGTCATAAAACTGTTTAACTATTTATTAGGTAGTGAGTTCCTTGAAGTTTGTCTTGCTTATCTTTATACCCTCCATGTTACCTTGAATACCTTAGGTACTTCCATAAGTTGTTGTCAGCTATTTATTTAAAAGACAGATAGAAATTTACTGATTCTCACAAATAAGTAAGTCGAGGTCAGAAGGAGATCAGAAGGAGATCAGGTGTAGTTCCATCAGGGCCCTGGCTTCTGTTTTCTGCAATCCTCTTCACCTTGCCTTCCATGGAGTATCAGCTTTTTCTGCAGGCAAAGAGGAAGGCAGCTTCACTTTAGTCTCTGCACAACACACAGAGGAGGAAAGGCCAGCTCACCAGAGTCAACCAAAGAACTTTTGTCCTCACCTCTCATTAGTCCAAACTGGGCCACATGTCTTCTCTTCAGCCAATCACTGTGGCTAAGTGAATGCCCTGCACAGATTGGCTTCAATCCAGATTTTGAGCTATTCACTTTGAGGAGGGAAGTGGAGTTTCTCTTAAAGTTGTGGAGCCCATTCTTGGAACTGCGGCTGGGATTGGGGTCAATTTCCTTGGAAGCTCTTGGGCTGTGCCTGTTACCAACAGGGAAAACCCCTGGTTGCACATGTGTGTTGGCCAGTGGCACAAGTCCCATTCAGTCTTTTCAGTAACTCTAGTAGCAGAACTGAGGTCCCCAGTGATTCAGGAACCAACTCCCAGCCTCTGGGTTAGTGGTGAAGTTGGGATTTTCAGGTTTTCTGATTCCAGAGTCCACTCTCCTTCCAACAAACCACCCTGAGTGTATGTCTGGTGGAAACATACTTTCCTGCCCTGGAGGAGTAATAGAGTTATGGTTAATACGGAGGCCTGTTTCTGTTTGAAGTGGGGCCATTGCCACATGTGCTGGGTAACACTAAAGAGACATTTCACCTCTCTGCCTCTGTTTTCTCATCTGTAGAATGGAAGTTGTGTTAGATGCTACCTTGGACCACTGTGAGAATTAAGTTAAGGTAATGCAGATAATGAACTTGTAGCAGTGCCCGGATTGCCCTTGCCTTGCCAAGGGCAGGTCTGCTTTGGGGTAACTGGTCATTTGAACAATGGACAAAAAAATTACACCCATCCCTGTGCCACATCCTTAAAAGAGAACAGAAGTGTGTATACACGTGAAAACCTCCCAAGACCTTTAAGCATCATGGGAATTTTGGACTTGTAAAAAATTTCCAAGTTTATTCAAATCCTCTTACAGGCAAGTCAGGAAGGAATCTGAAAAGCCCCCCAAATTATTTTTCCCCCAAACGTAATTCTATCCAACACTAATTTGTTCCTCTCCACTATCCTGATGGTGTCTCAGGCTATCATGTCTTCTTCATTTCCTCTCATTGTTCAAACATTCATCTTCCCTTCTGTGCCCTCATTCTCTATTTTCATTCTCCCATTATTTAGTATGTACTCTTCTTTTCTGGGTAGAATTCAAGATACGATGTGAATGACCTGGTTCATGTGAAGGAGCTAGTGGGAGTGAGATAGGGAGGGTGTCAGACTGGGGAAGGGGAGGGGGTGTTCTCTTCCTAATTCTAAGCATCACATCGAGACTTTGAATTGAAGTCAAACTGAAACAAAAACATGAAGAGCCTGGAAGAGCCTGGGAGCACAGAGAGAGAAGGATAGATGCTTAGAATCTTGGAATATTGAAATGATTACACACACACACACACACACACACACACACACACAAGACTTGTTGTTAGTGCCATTCACTATCTCTGAAAGTAGAAAAACTATTCTTTCACTTCCTCATTAATGAAATAGCATTAATTCGAATAGCATTAATTATTTACTAGTGCCCAGTACTACTGCTAGGCCATGAAAGACTTATGAAGAAAAGTAAGTTATAGCCATTAGAGGACATTTATACAAGGTAGTTATGAATAACCAAGTAATTAATTTTACAACACCATGTATAAGTGGCCAGTGCGGGTGTTAAGTAGTGAGAGAGTAACTGACTCGCTGTGGAATATTGCACACATCTGTGGATTCAGATTTCTTGTGGTAAGCTCTTTGACATATTACTAAGATAGTAAAATCCCATTGACCATTTGGTTGGATTTTAGAAGTGTTTCAGTTAGGTTTATATAAACTGAAATGAAAAAACTTTACCATCAGAAGAGATAGAGAAACATTGAAGGATTTCAAACTCTGATTTTGACCTTAGAAAAGAAAAAAAGTATGATGCTATGGATGTGGTGAGGATTAATAAGAATTTTAAAAATTCAATTGATCACTGATGGATAAGCAGAAGAGTCTGGACCAACTATATTTATGGCAAATTAGTAGAAAAATTAAGTTTTGTTAAGGTGTCAAACACTGATAATATAATGTGAAATTTGCTTAATTCCACTATTTGTACTACTCCCTCAGGAAGTAAAATGGAAATTTTCCATCTTACACATTTAGTTCCCCTCTTTAATTTGGCAAACACTGATTTTTTCCACTGCACTTCTACCTAACTGGAGTCTTGCCAGCTGGTATGTGAGTGTGAGTGTGTGTGTATGTGTGTGTTAATAACTAGGCATGCTATCATTGGTGCTATTAGCTCAACTTATGTGCATTTTGGGGTTGACATTTGTTTTTCTCTATAAACACTCTTCATGAATAGGAATCTGACCATAGTTCTTTGCAAGTTTGTAAATGCTTGCTGCGAGATTGCTCATACTGACACAATAGTTTGCCTGAGGTGTGGCTGCTAGGATGTTCTTTCCAGGAGCATTCCATTGCTTCAAGTGAGATAGTGAATGGTCCAATTTTGACTCTAGCTTGGTATGAGCAACTGCACAGGATCCGTGGCATCTGTGCCTTTTCTGATGTTGATTCCACTATCTGGACTAGTCTGCTTTGCTTATTGCTTCTTTACCTGTTCTTTGAGGTCCAGTTTACTCCATGCCATATTGGAGGAAATTATTCCTGCTTCCTCCACACTCTGCATGATATGCTCATCCAACATTGATTAAAATATAAATATTAAATATAAATATTACACTTTGAATATCTGCACATATTCAGTGGAAATATACAGTCATTTTGTTGGATAGCAATGTTGAAAGACTGGCGAACTTGATTCTGTCTCTGATTTTTTAAAAAAAATTTTTTTAGTTGTAGATGGACACAATACATTTATTTATTTATTTATTTATTCATTCATTCATTTATTTATTTTTTATATGTGGTGCTGGGGATCAAACCCAGTGCCTCACATGTTTCAGGCAAGTGCTCTACCACTGAACTACAACTCCAGCCTTCTGATTCTTTTTAACTGTTTACTGAGCTTCTAAATAAGGTCTAACTAATGGCTGTACAATTTCTTGGAGGAAAGATGAAATTATATACACAAACAGCCTCCATTCCTTGAGGGTCTGCTATAACCCCGGCATTTGTCAAAAGGTTTTATGTAACATTCGCCTGTACATTGCTTACAAGTGTTGATTCCTTGGACAGAGTAGTACTCACTGAATATTTCTCAAATGAATGAGAACTGGACTTGAGCTGGCAGCAGGGCTCTGTCTGCTGAGTCAGCTGCCCTGAGTCAGCGGTTGAGACACACACATATGGGTCTCTAGAGAGAGAATATACTGGCTGGGCTGCAGTTCCCACCTATCTTGCAGAAAGACTGCAAGGGCACGATTCCTAAGCATGATGGAGCGCTCACGAGGAGGGAAGAGTATAATTTCTGAATGATATGACTTCCTTTCCCACTGTCTCTCATTCCCACTCCCCCCTGCTGACCAATTCAGTCCAGAAGAAGTACAGATCTCATTCTGAGTCACTCTTGGGTTGTATTGGTAGCACTGCATTTTTATTATATAGAGTTTTGTAGATCTAAATGTTTTCAGAATGTTAGAAGTTCATGAAAGTCTACTTGAATAAAATGCCATTTCCACCCTGGGCTCATATAAATTAAGAGAATTTTGGGGATCTCCAGGTTGATGACTCATAATTTTCCCAGTGTTTTAGTCCAGGAGTCACTGATTAAAGTAGGGTGTAGCACTATATTTTGTCTCTTCCAACTATGCTATTCCCAAGTGGGAAGTTTGGGAAGCTTCTTGCAGCCCTTGAGATACCATTTTTTACATTGAAATCATTGTATTTGAAATTATACTTAGCGGATGTTGGAAAGGATTTTTTTTTCAGCATCCATCCAGGCTTGTCTTGTTCCTGGGGATCAGTTTTACAGCATAAGAATCTGATGAACAGAATTTCCCATGATGCATCAAAGGGTCAGTTTTCCCATCTTGCTCTGCTCCTGAAGGCTGGAGTTAATGAGGAGGAGTTTTTATGTGAATGTCAAGCATGTTGCAATATCTAGCCACAATGGAATAGTCATGGCAATTTCCACCACTTGGTTTCTTTGTTTTTGTGATGTTGCTGCATGCTTCATTTTATGAGTATTTTCTTATGTGTGGTTGAATCCATCTATTGCCATCTTGGGCTTGGGTATTTGTATTTAAAAGATGAAGAACAGAGGGAGAAATTGGAAAGTTGACAGAATGACATATCATAAATACTTATTAATTTATTTTCCTCCCTCTACTTCTGCTGACAGATATTCTGGTGATTAATATTCTGATGAGTTTGTGTCCTAAGGGAAAGGAAAAGAGAATCATAATAAGACATATGAAAAAGTATTATGAAAACTGGGCTTCTTTGGGGGATATTACTATCATGGATAAAATCCAAGTCCTATAATATTCCTGCTGAAATAGATATATGAAGATTGCTAACAATCTTTTGGGTTTGGCTTTTTGGGGTAAGTAATTTGTGTCCTTGAGGGCTTCTATCTTGATCACGGCATCTACTACTTGAATGATAACTTATATTTAAGGAAGAGAAAAATAGACTGTGAGGACTGGTGGAATTCTAAAAGTGTCTGTGGACGTGTTCTTTAATTCACAAGGCTGAATAATATTCTCACTACAGAAAGACTTCACTGGAAGATGATACTGTGTGCAATACATACATTGATTACTAAGACAGAAGTCTGTGTCTGTGACAACAGAGGTGGCGATCCACAGGCCTTCTGAGGACAACCTGTTGATTAAGGCCAACAGAAAGACTGGGGGTGGGGGTAAGGGTCACAGTTTAGGATTGCTGTGAAGTTGAAGATGTGGAAATCCGGAGGAGAAAGCAACCACCTTACAGATGCACCACACAGAGGCAGCATGTGCAGCCTGTGTTGAGTTCGATCTCCTTGCCACACTTCCACCATCTTCCTCTCTTCCTTGACTTTCTACTTTGAAAAGATGCACAGACCTCTTTTCTGCCTCACCTATTCAATTTTGAAATTGTCATGTGCATTCAATCACATTTATTTTGCTATTTTTCACTTTTTAGTTTCTACTCTCTCCAT
>JAJEJO010000257.1:911414-1021591 GCA_020662805.1 Glaucomys volans | reverse complement strand
AAAAAAAAAAAATAAGTGCAACTAATAAGGCCAGGAAGAAGGTGAAGTGTCTTCCTGCTGTTATCCTGTTCTGGAGTTCTTGGAGCAAGGGAAGGAGAGGGAGAGAGACAGAGAGAGAGAGAGAGAGAGAGAGAGAGAGAGAGAAGAACGAGGAGGAGGAGGAGGAGGAGGAGGAGGAGGAGAGGAGGGAGGGAAGGAGAGAGAGAAGAAGAAGAAGAAGGAGGAGGAGGAGGAGAGAGAAGAAGGGGGGAGAGAGAGAGAGAAAAGAGAGAAGAGAGAAGAGAGAAACGCGTCGGGAAGGGAGACACAAACTCGGCCTTCGAATTGGTCAGCCTGGTGACCAGCAAGCCCGCCCCCATCCCCACCCCCTCCCCCTCCCCCTCTGGCGCTCACACTCAGGAAGCAGCTGGCTACAGGCCGGCCCTCACAGGCGCACACACATCCACAATCCTCGCCCAGCAGCCTCTCTCCCTCCCTCTTCCCCTCTCCCTGCAGTCGCGTCCGCAGTGCGCCTCCAGGGCAGCCCAGAACGCGGCGCGCACGGGCACCAGCACCAGGGTTGCCACCACCGCCCCTCCCAGCACCCTGGGTACGCGGCGGGCGGTCCTCCAGGCTCGCACGGTGTCTCCCCCGACAGGACCCGCAGGCATCAATTAGCCACCATCCCGGGTCTGGCCCCACACTCACATCCCCTGGCCCAGGGCGAGGATGAGCAGGACAGGCGAGGCACAAAGTCTCAACTCAACTTTTTTAGAACACTATTTGCGTGTCTAAGTGTGTAGCTGGGAGAATGAGCTGATGCCGAGGGTCCAGCCACTCGCCTTCTGCCTTCTCCTCCCCCTGCCGCCACTGCCCTCTCAGACGCGCGCGCACACACGGCACTTGGGCCGGGTTTCAGCGCTCCGTCCCCTGGCTTGGATGGGAGTTTTCATTTCCGAAGGAGGCAGAGCCCGTGCAGCGCGCTGAAGGGCTGGAGCCCCAAGTTACTCCTCGCCAGCGCTGGCCTCCCGCTGTCACTCGCGCCGGCAGGCCGGGGGAAGGGATCCGCACGCCGAGCTTTGTTGTGGAAATCCTGGTTACCTGGTAAGTGGATGCCATAGGAACTTTGTTCGCTGGCGAGAGACTAGGTGAAACAAGGCGCTAGAGAATGTGGGGGAGTTAAAGCTCAGAGACGCAAACTAGGGATTAGAAATAGTTTTCCACGCTGAGCCGGTGGCATTCGCGCGGGTTTAAGGATACGCGCACCCCACCCCCAGGTTCTTAGATCTTAGAGATCTACACTTACTGAGACTGATAGTAACACTCAATTAGGAATCGAACTGTGTTCTTGTCAGTTAGTCGCCTAAGAGCCGAGTGTAGAAGACAGGAAATCCACAAGGTGTTAAAGTTTTGTTAATTAGGAAGAGTTTTTGTGTTTTCTTTTAAACTCCAAGTTCCAGAGGGCTTACAAAATCGGGGCAAGTTACAGGACGCACGGGAACTGTGCACGCCACCGCGTCCCCACTGAAGGGAAACTTTGGCGAAGTGAGAATTGATGGGGTGACGTGAGGTCTTTCGCGCACACACCGGACTGTAGTTGCCTTTTCAAGTTCCACGTGTTTGTGCAGCTCCACAAAGGTTGTTTTCCAGCTTGTGCCTCACCCAAGTGTGTCCCCCCCATTGTTTTGGGAGGTCCTCGATTTGGGGGTACATGTACTAGTCGCTGGGACCGGTCCAACTACCCGCAGCCGCCAGGTCTATAACTATAACCTCCCACGCCACAAACGCGCAGACACATTCAGACACGAACACTCCCCGCCGGGTTCGTCACCTCGCGTTTACATTTTTATGGGACCGGACAAAATGTCAGCTCTGTTTGGAAAATGTCTCAGTCTAGGGACTTTGTCCTGTGCACGACTGCAGTCCCTATAAATGACCCTGTGTGTAATTTTGAAGTCGGCCCGGGGCCGCTCTCTGGAAAGCGTGAGTGAGCTGCCGGCGCTGTCCTAGACACACACCTTGCCCGGAGCGACAATTCCAAGTTACTCACTGGAGCTGACAAGTCACCTCGGGGACAAGGAAGTCACCCAAGTGTCTGGAAATCTTGGCCCCTGTGGATTTGTCATCCAATGGATGATTCAATTAGGTACCTGGAGGGAGAAACTTTGGGGAAAGCTTTTCGGGTTCCGTAAGTCGCGCCCTTAGACTTGTCGGAGGTGTTTGGGAGTCGAGAAGCGAAAGGACACCCTGGGATGGGCGCACTTGCACGGCGGCGGGGGGGTTGGGGCCCCTGGCCGGCGTGCGGGACGTGTGCTCCCGAGTGCGGCGCTCCGGGCTGTGGCTCCCGCGGTTCCAGGTTCTGGCCGGGCGGGGCAGTGCGAAGGTCCCCGCCGCCCCGGTTTCCTAGCTGCCGGCCCGCGGCGGAGCCCTTTCAGCCCCCGACTTACTTGGGACTAGGTTGCACAACAGGAAGCCGGCACGAGTTTGTTTTGTTTTGCTGCGTTCGCTCGCTTGCGGACGCGGCCGAGGGTTAGGGGCGGAGGCGGCGGGGGAGTGACAGGGTCGCGGCTAAGCGCACCCCTGGGGCCTCGCGCCTCCGCCTCCCGCCCCGCCCCTCACTCTGCGCTGGGGAGCCCGGGGGCTAGGGCCTAGGACCCTGGCGGTTCAAGCTAGCGGGGTAAGGAACTAATGAGGGCTACCTTCTGTCTGGCTCCACGCATTTCTTCTTCTGGCCCCCAGCACCTAAACCTGGCTTCCTTGCTAGGCGTGCCGCGCCCTCCCTTCCAGGCTTCCTGGCATCAGCTTGGCCCCCATCTCTGGAACACTTAAATAGGGGCACAGAGTAAGGGTGTTACTTCCGGAATTGCAGTGAGCAGTGTCCATAAGGACTAAACTCCTGCAATTATGGCCCCCTTTTACAGAGAGAAGGGCCTGTCACACCCTCTCCCCAATTCCCGACCTTCATCAGCATCTCCTGAGAGTTGGGGCCCCAGGGCCCTAGAGTTGGTGAGGAGAGGGAAGTTCTGCAGCTCCCCCAAGTGGACCTAAGGTTATGGAACTGGGAATCTCAAGTCCTAAACTGTTAAAACTAGAGGGGACCTTGTTGATCACCTACTGAAGAGGAAAGCTAGACCCAGAGACTTTAAGGGGTTTTGCCAGTCATCGAAGACCCAGGACAAACGTATGGTTCCCAGTTCCCAGTTCAGAGAGCACTTCTTGGCCTGAAGGTGAACTCAAGACAAATGCAAAGTCTCTTCAGTCCCCTTTGAAAGCTTTGATGAGTCATGATTTCTGCCTTGGGAGGTAGCCAGACGTCCCTTTCCCCTGTCTCCTTCTCTACTGAACCTCCCCTTAAAAACTAAACTGGGGAACAATTTCTTTTTCTTTTTGGTACAAAATCGATTTGTGTTGACTTAAATCTTCCTTTCCCTCCTTTTTTCCTTTCTCCAAGTTTGCTTCCAGTGAGGCTGTGTAAAGCAGGTGCGAACTGCAAAAGTTTGCAGAAAAACAATGAAGACTGTTCCTGGAAACTCTGAAGCCATCTAGAGACAGAAGTATGTGGTATTATATGTTATTTTTGCAATTGAAAACATGCTGAAGTTTTAAAGTTTGTCCTTAAATGTACTATGGTTTTAATATATTTTCACTAGTTGTCTTTTCAGCCAGACCAGCCCCAATATTACTTGTAAAAGGGAGGGTGGGACATTTCTTTTCCATTATTTCTAGAATATTCTTCCTTACCAGTAATTAGTTAATTTCTTTCCTTTCTTGCTGGGAGTAAGTATGAGCATGAATAGTTACTTCTGACTGCTGCTGTGATAACTCCCTTTCTCCTTGGTTTACTATAGGCTGTTTTGGGAGAGCATCTTTTCTCTGATTCCAACCAAGTTCCTTAATAGTAGTCAGATTAGCAGAGATTCAGTACCTAGGGTTGTTGGGTTTGCTTGGGAGAAAATGACCACTATTCCATGTGGGAAACAACTTATTTTTCTTTTTTGGATGGATTCCAGGTCCACCTAGTGGATGAAATTCCTACTGGGCCAAAGCAGGTAGGGTGGGAGAGATTAAATAAAACCAAGTTCATGTTTTGTATCAGCCCTGCTTTCATTTTGTGGCTGAGAGTAGTCTTTCCATGGTTTCAGAAGAGAGCTCAGTGTTCTTTTTTTCCTCTGTGTTCTTTCCTGCTAGTAAATTAAGCCTGAGGTCATTCTTTCTAGCTGTGCCTCTCATATTGTAGTTATTGATCTTTGGAGTTGGAATGTTAATTTGCAATTCTCCCAGATGATAGAGGGAGTACTTTTGAAGGAGATAATTCAGGAAGCAGCATCCTATGCACATTCTCATCCCTGGAGAAGTCATTTCCTGTGTTTCTGTAATTATTTTCTGTAGAGGATGTTATATTATAAATAAGGTGGAACTTCAGGGCTTAACTCTTTAATTCTTTATGTTTGGTTGGTTTATAGACTCAATCTGAATTGAAGAAGAAAAAAGGGGCATGTAGGAATTCTGTGCAATAAAACAAGCACTCTTTTTCAGTGAGAATAAGTCACAGCAAAATCTTAAAAATGACATTAACAGGTAGTTGAATTATAAAATGCCCAAGTTCCAGGTGTTCATAGTGTCCTGCTTTCTTTAGACTACTGAACAGATATTTTATTTCAATTAAAAAAAAGTCAAATATCTGTTCAGGAGAGCTCACCTACCTTAAGCTTGATGATTTTTCACAAACCGAATACACCTGTGTAACTAGTATCTGGATCAAGGAACAGCATTACCGACACATGAGAATTCTCTCTCATACACTATTCCAGTTACTGTCTTCCTCTAAGGTGACCACTGCCTTCACTTCTAATGTGTATATTAGTTATCCTGTTTTTTTTTTTTTTAACCTTCCGTAAATGGAGTAATCCAGTATGAACTAATGAGTCTGACTTCTTTCACTGGACAGAAGCTTTTAGTAGGTCAAATAATTCGGACACTCCTTTAAAGATGATGGGAAGAGTTGTACTTGCCAAAATTAGTTGGTCAGGCATTACTTATTATAATAGAATTAAGGAAAACACTAATGAAACAAGTTGTATTTATATATTGACAGCCTGGTTATGGAGTCCGAACAGACACAGTGACATGTCTGGTGGGACCCCAGTCCTGTGTAGGTGAATAGGAAAACTCTGAGGAGTTCCTTCCACCTAAACAACCCAGAAGGTATTTGGCATTTTTTAGGTGAGGGCCATCAACCTCCAAAGTAAAAGAAGCCTGGGCTCAGTACTGAACTATTTGTTTTGTATCTTTTAGCTAAGGTTTTTCATTATTCACAAGTATGTCAAGATAAAGGCAAGAATGATGTGCCTACCAGAAGGACATATAATGAGATTTCTTTTTTTCTGTGCTGGGGATTGAACCTGGGGTCTCATGTATGCTAGGCAAGCACTCTATAACTGATCCACAATCCCAACCCCATGTCATAGGATCTTTATGCTGCTTTTCCTATTAGAGAAAGAAAGAGATGAGGAATAGTCTGAGAAACATGCAACTGTTATTAAACTGGTTCCACAGGCCGCAGAGCATGGAGCTCATGATTGTACGATCACATCTCATTTATATTGCATTTATTTAAGCAATAAATAATAAATATAGGCTATAATTTTTTATCTCATACCATATTTTTTGGGTAAATGGTCAGAAAATTATAATAATATGAATATGATAAATATCTAAACATGTAAATGTAGTATTTAAAAGATGTATATTAAAAATAGTCTCGGGGCTGGGGTTGTAGTTCAGTGGTAGAGCGCATGCCTAGTACATGTGAGGCACTGAGTCCAATCCTTAGCACCACATTAAAAAGATGTAAATTAAAGGCATAAAAAGTTAAGAACATTTAAAAAATTGAAGAAAAGTAGTCTGAAACATAAATATAGTGTAAAACAATATGACAAAATGTAAGGGCTTGGGAGATTTCAAAGATAAATTAGACATAACTCCAAATGTTAATGAAATAAGAATTAGGGAGATATAACAGGCAAATAACTACAATGCAATGTAGAAAGGTATGAATGTTAACAGAGGGTATATAGAGTACAATACTTAATATTTGTTGGGTCATTTTATGTCCCAGGCATTGTGCTAAGCATGCGACATGCATTTTCTCATTCACTATTCTCTAATATTATAAACCATGCACAGAAGTGTAATTATCTCTATTTTACTAAAGATCAGAGATATGGAGACTAAGAAAGGATCAGAGAGGGCCTAAGTGTGTATTTGGAGGGTGAGCAGGATCTGACTTTTGGGAAAAAGAAAACAAAAGGAGGAAGGAGGGGAAAGTCTATTGGAGTAGACTGTCAGGCAAGATGTACCAAGGACAGAAATAAGGATCCATATATGTTCTACCTTGGGAACAAAATCCAGGGATTTGTCTGTAAAGCTTGAAATCATAAAGGCTGTAAGTAACTGAGTGTGGACTTGAGATGAAGAAAGCTATTGGGGTATTCTTGTCTGACATGATCTTTTCTAGACTAAGAACATGCTTCATGGGCAGCAAGCCTTGGTGAACCACAGACAGGCAGATAGGATCACCGTGCAAGATCTGACCCTGTCCTAGGCTCCTAGATAGAGAGATCAGACTTTCTGGATACTAGTTGTTTATGCAGTTCCGAGCCAGATCTGTGAAGTTTCATTTCTAGGCCTACTGAATATTGTACACAGAGAACTAACCAGATGCCAGGACTGTGTATGAATTTTTGTTATTCTTCTGTGTGAAGAAACAGATTAATGTTTTCCCAACCTTTTCAGCATGACCAATAGATTCCACTTCTGTCTGTAACTTGGCTGAGTCATTCACAGAGGTTTAAAAAAATTTTCTTAATAAATATGTTGTCATGTTGGTTAAAAGCCTAGTCATTGTTGTGGACATTCATACTTCTACACTGATGTCAGTGCACATAATTTAACTTGTATAAAACTTCTGTCTCCCAGCAGCTAAAAATAGTTACATTGGTTGTCTTTAAGCAATAAATACACTGAAGGAAAGAAATCACTCAGTTACATGTGTGATAGGGATGCTTTAATATGCTGGAATATTTAGTTTAGGGAGTGATTAATTTTATTTCTAGAATCTTCCATAGGTAGATGTTTTTACCCTTTTGAGAGGATTGTGATTTTTAGCTGGGCAAATAGCTATTCATGTGGACTGAATAGTAGGCTACACAGACCAAATGACAAAGAATGCTCTTTTCATTTTGCCATATTTTACTACTATGCACATCTTTGTGTGAGGGTTTTCTTTTTAAAGAAAAATTCTCCAGCCAGTTATTTTGCTTTTATTATTTTTGAAGAAGCCTTTGTGTTGGAAACCATGGCCATGTGGTACTCACTCTCTGCAATTCAGGTAATTAATTCAGTGGTGACATCATAGGGAATGTGTTCATTTTTCCATTTCAAATTCCTCATCTCAGGATCTGATGGTTAACTCATATTAAGAACACATTTTGAAAAACTCAGTTCTCAAAGTTCTCAAAGACAGTTATGTGTTAACTTAAACTTCTCCCTCTTTTGCATTTTAAGAACAGGGTTTTATAGGGTGATGAGGGGTCATTACTCTCTTTAGTGAGAAAGATCTAAAACTCCCAGTCATTTTTGAGGTTGATTCTGTTGGTCTGTCGATAATTTATTACTTATAGAGCACAATTGATCAATTCATATTTATCAAGTAAGAGGCACAATGACATCATTGGTAGAAATGTAGCTTTATATTATTTAATCTTTATATTTTATAAAGCTAAAATATCAAGCTTTTAGATCTTTTCCTCATTACATCCCTATTTTGGTGTTTATTTTATTTCAATTGATCGACTTTATATGCCTGGAACTGTTCTTTCTAGTTATGTGTGTAGGCAGAGTCTAGATGTTTTTATAACAGTGGCTATTATTTTGTTTTAACTGTGGTCCACCAAAAATACAAATTTTATCTTAACCCAGAGGACACTGTCTACGTATGTAGACATGCAGGCATGTACACCCACAAATAACTGAAGTAAAACAGCACTTGATCGTTAATATACATTTGATATACTATGTTAACTTATGTTTTATTTTGGTTGGTTCTATTTCATTAAAAAATGCTTTCCTCATTGAACAATTGATTCCTCGACCACCAATGGATTATAACCCAGTTTGAAAAACACTGTTGCAGAGAGAGCACTTTGTTAAAGATTGTGGAGCTTAGAACATAGTTACACCCAGACAGGGCCAAGATGTGGTTACCTTTCTGAACTTATTTGTTTAGCCTAAAAATCTTTTTGGTTCCAAGTTCATTCTCATTTTTGTATGATTTTTTTTGGTTGACCAAGGGAAAGCCCTAATTGTCCTCCTCTCCTTTGCCATTTTTGGTAGGGCCACAGCTTTCTAGACCTTTCTGTACTTATTGATGAGTTGATGACTGAGGCAAAGTAAGTGAAACATTTCCAAGTAATTACTATTAAAATGGGGGGCATTTAGTAAACTAGGAGGATATGGGAGTTATATAGATGCACTGAAGTGTTGAAAATGGATTTTAAGAGAGATTATTGAACTTTTAAAATTGTCCTCCAGCAGCATTTTTCTGATGGTTCTGAATTTCTTCCAGCAATCTGTAATCACCATCATTGTGTTGAAGATTCTCAGTGCTACTTCTGATTTTTAAATTTTTTTTTTAGTTTTAATGGACCTTTATTTAATTAATTTACTTATATGCAGTTCTGAGGATCAAACCCAGTACCTCACACAGGCTAGGCAAGAGCTCTACTACTGAGCCACAACCCCAGCCCCCGCTGCTTCTGATTTTTAAGTTGAGATGAATTGATTGGAATAAATTCCTGAATTGGACTTGGTTATTCCTTTTCTTGTTTTCCTTTCCTCTTCCCTTTTCCTTCCTCTTCCTTTCTTCTGTCCTGTTCTGTCATATCCAAATTTGCTACTTTTTTTTTTTTTTTAATGGTGGTGAGGGTTGAACCCAGGGCCTCATGCATGCTATACAAATACTGTCCCATTGAGCTACACCCCCAGCACTTACCACTTGTAATTTAAATATCAGGGTTATTATTTTAAATTTAAAATGGTACTGCCAGTTATTTCACTTCATATACTCCGGAAAGATTGTCAGTTTTGAGGGCATGTTACAACATATAAAAATAAAAACAAATACGTCTATCTCTTATTAGCTAAGGGTTAGAATCCACAAATAGATGAAAGTCAGAATTTCTGTTAGATGAGATCCATAACATTCATTTTCTTTTCTGAAAGGTGTTTGGAAGAATGGTTTAGAATCTCTGGAGGGAATACTGATTTTGCTTTATTTTTAGTTAGTGTAACTCAGAATGAAACTTCTTTGATTTCATCTTATTGGTGATTGTATTGCTTGGGTAACATCTGTCCATCTTGATGCTCAGAATAAATATGTCAATATTGTTACAATTGTCAGCATTAGGCCTTGGAAGTACTCAAGTCAAATGGTCTATACATGCTAGTTTCAGGTATAAGTTCCTTGCATTTCTGCTCCATATCTCAGTTATGAGTAATTTAGCTTTGTTTTTGTGTAACTACTTTTGTCAATTCTGTGAATTTTTTGGTTTCACTGAATAAAGTTATGAGTCCACAGAAAAGATCAACTACACCTTGTTGTGGTTTATTTTATTATAATATGGGACCCTCCACTTCCAATTTAGAGAAATGATATTGTACATATCCAATACATTTCCTCCACAATATCCTCCAGCTTCACAGGCACATGTTTGCACTTTCCTCTTGTTAAAATTGCAGACAAGAATAATTTTGATTTATTGGTGACATCTAATATAGCTGTGTTTATATTGTTGCCAATAAAATGACTTACATGATTGGTTTTTGTTTATACAATCTTTTCTGAGGAGTCAGTCACCTGTGTTAGGACAAGGTACATTCTGCTTATTAAAATGAACTCCTGGGATCTAAGAACATTCAGCTCTATCTGTCCTTGATTGAATTGCAAAATGTGCTTCACACTGTAGCCGTGCATGAGAATAACTTACATTATCTATCAATAGGCTTTCATTTCTATATTCTTCTGGCTACAAAAGCTGTAATAAGAGAAACCCATGGGAATAGCATGGACCTATTAACAATCAAGGCAGCTGAGTTGAAAAGGCAGTGTTAATGAAATTATACAATCATTAACCCAAAGTGGGGAAAAGGAGAATCAATAAGAACTCTATTTGAGATGGCTTAGACATACACACACATACATACAGACTCAGGAGACGTTTGTTTCCTGACCAGTATTTTATGCCTCATTATCAGATTTTCTGTGCAGAGTAAGAAATGCTTGTGGCATAAGGAATGGAAAATGTAACAGAGGCTAAATGTAGCCTAAGGAAATGAAATGATGTATGAAAATTAATAATTAACTGGCTCATCAGATGAATTATGACTCTAGATGAGTCTATTAATGATATTTACTAAGAAAGGGCCTTTGGCTGTAAATAGACATTATGAAACTTGTGTTTTTGGAATTTTCTCGAATGAATGAGTTAACATTGCTTTCATTTGTTTAATTTCTTAATCCATGAGGAACAGTGCCTGGAACCTTGGGTAGAATGTAGTGTTACGATTTTATATTTTTGATTAAAGTCATGCTTTTCCAGAAAAATAGTGGGATTATTAAATGGTTTTGTGCCTTAGTTTCCTTAGGGGTTAAGTCATTTCCTCCCTGACCTGATTTACAGGAGTGTGTTTTAAGAGTTCGAAAATGGTCAAGAGGAAAGATTTATTAACTGTCATGTTGACTCATTAGCAGAACGAACATTTTCATTGTGCAATCCAATGGAGTATAAAAATAAAAATGTGTCAGTACATTAGATCTAAAATGCCCTAAATTTATACCTCTAGATGTCCCTTGCCTTTTCTTTTCCTTTCATTTCTTTTCTTCTTCTTCTTCTTCTTTTTTTCTGTTCGGTTTTTAAATAGAGACTCTTCCTGTGGAATTCTACCAGTTAGGTTTTGTTGCCAATTAATTGTGATTTTACTTTCTTTGCAATGAGTGGACTCATTTTTCCTGGTTAGTGTTGTCTTTCTGCACACTGCTGGCAGGAGCACCTTCCTGTCTGCTCTTGCTTTGATGGAACTGGTATACCCTGACATTACTTTTACTTCCATGTCTACCTAGTCACCCTAGATTTACATGCCATGGGTGCAAAATATACATGTGTATTCTTGATTACAGTCAGTGGATGTTTTTGTTTATCTTTCATACCCAAATTACCTGGAATAACAGAATGTCAAGAGACCATAGCGATTATAGTCACCCTTTTGTGGATGAAATCTCTAAGTCCAGAGACATTACAAATGGTTTGCCAGAAATGGAGCTCAGCATCTTGACTCTTCGAGTGCTCTTTTAAAATCTGACTCTATGAGTGTGTGTGTTTCTTAAAAATGAGCAATTTTTTCCTTTTTGGTTACCATGTGGTCTTAAAATTCTGCCCTGGTCATAAGGCTTAGCCTTATGTATCCAAAATATTGTAATACAAATAAACAAAATTTACATTTGCATTCTGGTATGTAATGCTTAAAAAAATCTGCAGGTATATTTAATAAGAAAATGGGAGTTTTAGGCATATTTTCACCTACAGTTTAGTTCTGTCTTGAGGTCTTGCTCAGCTCACGTGCCATTGACCTGATGCTTTTTCTTCTTGGTATTAGTCACTTTACTTTTTGGCTGCTGTTTTTTCAGTAATAAAATTTAAGTACATCTTCTTGTTGTTTTTACTTTCAACCTAAAGCTATTTAAAACAGGAGTGCAGTTTATGAAAAAAAAATTCAGTGCAAGTCAGACAGGTGTGAGTGCCTGATACTTAATTAAGTTCTCAGCACTTTAATTATTTTCCCTTCTTGCAGACTCACCTTCTTAATGATCAAACCTAATGCTAAGTATTTACTTAGGTGTTTTTATCCAAATTTTTGATGAGAATTCCTGCTTGTGTATGATCTTCCTGCCAAAAATGACTCCCTTATTTTTAAAAACCTGAATATGGCCACAGTCTGCAAATCTGCAGACACTTGTCACTTGGACCATGGTCTTAGTGACTCATATTTCCAGTCATGTTGAACAATCCTTCATTTTCAAAAAATTGCCAATATGACATTTGTCTTTGCCTTTTCTTTTATTGGGTGGATACTGAATAAGTGCTTTCTTTTGTAGGGTTCAGAGTGCTCAGAAAACACTATTTTATCAATGAGTGGAGAATAGATAGTTTTATCTGACAAAGCACAAAGACATTAAATGACTCTTGCTCATGATCAACCAATGAATGAATCAACAGACTGGCTGGGAATATATTTGAGTTCTTGTACACAGACACAACAAAAAAGGCACTGGAATTTTTTCAGTGTAAAATAAAGAAATTTTACCACCAGTCTGATATCAGGGTCTATTACTTAATTTTCCATAAACTAATCATTCAGTTTGGATAATGTGAACTTGTTGGTCATTCATGGAGACTGTAGAGCAGGGGAAGGGCAAGAGCGAGACCAGACGTGGAGGAGTACTGTTGAGTGTTTCCTAGGACTGGATGGCAGGACATTGTTAAATGTGACAGACCAATGGAATCCTTAGCAAAATAGAGAATTGATGAAAATGAGGAAACATTCCAAGTTTTATTTTGTTAATTATATTTGAAGTTCTTCAACATAGGCATATATGGTAGACTTTGCAGAAGGCACAGGAAACACTTGAGTTGAAATTTAAATATATTTGACTTCCTAGAAACTGTAAAAGAAAAAGTTTCACCAAAAGTTTTCTTACCTTGACATCCTTTCCGTGATGATTTAAGGAGTCTTTTGTTTTGAAATGGAGGATCTCACAGAAAAAATTGAGAATCATCCTGTTGAGAATATCTGAATGCTTCTGCTTATTTCTTGTGTTTGTTCAACTTTGACTTCTTTCCATGACTACCTAATCAGTATAAAAGACAGATTATGAATGTGCCTATCAAACATTTGGAGTAGTGGCACTGCCAGGGCACTTGGCTACCTCATTGCATATGCTTTATTCAAGGGAGAGAAGGATCTCCCTTGATGATTTAGAACAGTGAGAACTGATGTCATCACATACGGATGGGTGATGGTGTCAGTCCTTCTCTTGGTTCCTGCATAGAAACTCATAAGATTATGGACAATGTCCAGCATGTCTTGCATCATGAACATATTGGATATCTCACCTTTAGAAGAGCTGTTCTCTCCTTGTGCTTTCCATAAGGGATTTTGCATAGCCTTCTTTTATTCTAGGGCTTTAATGGAAGGGTGGAGTATTGTAGTGTTGATTCTACTTCTATCCTTGCAATGCAGGATCCATATAGAATCAAAATTCCATGAATTTTGAATGTTACAATATAAGGATGCATGAAAGCTTCACAATATTCTCAGGCCTAGACTTTAATCTTTTGTAAATCTAGAAACTGTGAATAGATTGCTCTTAGACTGAAAATCAGAGGCAGTATAATATCCCCATTATCTAGTTTAGAGGCCATGTTTGCTTTGTGTTTTTTACCAGTAACTTTGTAGCATTTGTCTTATGGCCCATGAAGGTGGTGCTTCTGGGTTTTCTAAAAGTCACTGTACACAAGTGAACTAGTAGGGACAGATCCTTTAGACAGCAAAATAAGTTTCATTTTTCAAGTTGGCACCAGTAGATTGGTTGTAGTTGCCAAGAGCACTGTATTGAGAAGGGCTCAGTGGCAAACAAAACCAGGTAGTGATCCATAGTCCATGTCTACCATGAACACAAAAAGGTAGAGTATCTGCCAATGAGCCATGTATTTGATGACTTCATTCTACATAAAAGGTTATTTTGCTAAAAGGGCTTCTTTTCTTCCTGATATGAATGCTACAGAGGTTGAAAACTCTCACTGTACCTTATTTTCATTTTTACTTTTAAAAATGCCCGCATTTATTTTTTTAAACAGGCTTATAACCCACACCATGGATAACTTATTGGACTTTGCCTGAAAGGAGACATTAGTGCCATTGGATATTTGACCATCCTGGCCACAGGTTTTTCAGAATGAATGGAAGGTCATGCAGCATGAGTCTCCACCGGACATCAGGAACCCCACAGGGGCCTGGGATGGTCAGTGGCCAACATATTCCTCCCATCAGAGCCCACTCAGGGACTCCTGGCCCCTCATCCTGTGGCAGCACACCAAGCCCCGCTATTGGAAGCCTTGTTAACAGCCTCCATCTCAAGATACCCTCAGGAGGAGGGATGGCTCCTCAGAACACCCTGGCTGAGAGCTCTATCCACCTGCCTGCCCTGAGCCCCAGGAGACAAGTGCTCACCAATGGGAAGCCACGATTCCAGGTCACCCAGGCTGGAGGCATGTCAGGGTCACACATTTTAAAGCCAAAGCAGCAAGAGTTTGGAAATCCTTTTCCTCCAAATCCTGGGAAAGGTAGGATTGTCTTTCTGGGATCTTTTAAAAAATGGAAAGTTTTTCTCTCCCAATCCCTTTCCTGCCAGAAAATTAGGAAGATAGATGATTCAAAATCAGGGTCAAAGTTCATGATCTCATGATGATATATAAGCTTGCTAGGTAAGGGGTGTAGGGGTGTGGGTCATGCTGGGCACATGCATGTACACCTCACTGGACTGTGAAACAGAGCAGGAAGTAAAATAGAAAGATCCAAGATAGGGAGGTAGGGTGGATGCGGTGGCAGAAGGACCAGAGAAAGTTTAGAAAGTGGATACTTGTAGCTCTGCCCTGGCTCACTGGTGGCTCTATTCTACAGGCCATGGATGATGAGAGGGGCGAGTGGAACTGCTGTTTAT
This sequence comes from Glaucomys volans, assembly GCA_020662805.1. Lineage (NCBI taxonomy): Eukaryota > Metazoa > Chordata > Mammalia > Rodentia > Sciuridae > Glaucomys > Glaucomys volans. The sequence continues at coordinate 1,006,776 of JAJEJO010000257.1, read as the reverse complement.
GCTAGTGTTAGAAGTGCTAGAAGAAAGGTACTGCTCAGAAGGAGGATTGAAAAAGGAGGAATATTTTAATAGCCAATAAAGTGAGGAATTAGTAACTGTAAATGATAAGAAACATTAAGAGCAAAACCTATAATTTTTAACATATAGCTTGTTAACAGGAGGGAAGCACTCTGGAAGAGAATAATGAAAAGATATATTTGGTACTTGTGGGGAACTAGAAAACTCGATTAATTTGAAATGCAGAGAGGATGTACTTTTAACTTAATAGTATTTGAATTATCATTTATTTTAAATTAAAGAATAATTGTTGGGGAGTAGCAAATTGTTTGACTGACACTCTCTCTCTAGAAATTGATGTTGACTTAATGAAGTTATATTTCAGCTTGTATGTGTATTTAGGCTAAAAAGGGAAAGACCCATGTAAAATATAGCTTTGCTATGTAAAATAACACAATTATATATTCCTTAAGGTATTTTAATGTTTAGTCTTAAATGTTTTTATTAAAAGTACTTACACCATCAAATAGAATTAATAGCCTGGTTCTGCACAGCCACTCACCCAGTTAATTAAGGTGAATAATGATTTATATCAGGCAAGTTGCCAAAGAGTTGTTTGTCTTAGTGTCTGTGTATTTCTGTGTATGGAGAAGTTGGTATAAATGAGGAGATTTAAAGAAAAGCACACCACCAAATACACATGTAGTTTTTTATTTTCTTCTTTTCAATTTTTAAAACTTATTTATATTTGGTCTAGATTTGGCTTGGAGTTGTTTTATTTCTTAGAGGTACTGATGTTTAGTATAGAAAAAAGTTTCCCTGGGGGCTCTATCCACAATAACTCTGTCATTGTTAGGTGGCTATGTTCATTGCACGGCAAGCTAATTCCTTAATATCAAACTGCAGTGTTTGGGTTTTCAGGGGCTGAGGCCCAGTAAAATCTTTCAGCTCATGCTTGACTAGTGAACTGTAGCTTGCTTTCATAGGTACTTATGTTTATAAACCTGACTGACAATAATAATGGTGATAATATTAATAACTTGCATTTATTAAAGTGCAACTTAGCATGTGTCAGGCAGTGTGTAGAGTGCTTTCCAGTACATAGTCTCAGTTATTCCTCATAACAGCCCTGAGTTGTATGCTATGGCTGATCTACTGATAAGGGCACTAGGTCTAGAAAGAATAAATAACTTCAAGGGCACCAGCCAGCAAGAAGTTTGGGAATATTGCTTTGATGGTGACCAGACATGGCTATAATTATAATCATGGTGAAAAAATGCTTCAGATACTTAAGTGATAATGAACTCTCAGGGTCAGTACACCTTGGAATGTTTGTAAAAAATAGTGCTGTTGCTTCCTGCTTCTCCTCCTGCGGCTTTCAGGCTCCTTGTTCAGCTTGCTAGCTTACAGGGCATATTTGAGACTGGAATGGTTGGAGCATGCATGGGCACAGGTAAGGAATTGAGGATACTCTGTTATTTCTCCTGGCTTTACAGCTCGGTTACCATCAGTGGTCTGGATGATGCCAGAAATAACTGAATATGTCCCTTTTGAATCTTGGTTGACAATTCCAAAATTAAGTCAGTAACTGATGATCTGGGACTGTTTGAACTTCATCTGATCATTTACTCAGCAAATAACTATTGAGCATATATTTTGGATAACCACTGTTCTGGAAATACAATAGCCAATAAAACCTAGTCCTTGCTCTCAAGCAGTTGGAGGACTCAGGCAAATTTATGGACAGTTAAAATAAAATAGAGTAAGGGCTCTGATAAGTGTACACTCAGAGTATATGGCAACTGTTAAGAGGGATTTCTGGTCTGTGCTTAATAGGTGGATCTGGGAGGAGAGCAAGATATCTAGGCAGACACCTGCAGAGTGAGGAGCCAGTCTTGTAATTGTACAGAGCGTATGTCCTCAGTGTGTGTGTGAACACACATGCGTGTGGCACACGTATGCATGGAGGAGGCTGTCTAGAAATTATTTTGGGTAGCAAGAAAACGTACTCAAAACCTGGGGCATTTCATGAACTTCTACCTTGTCTTGTGTGGGTTTAGTGTACAGAGACTGGTAAGATATGAGGCTGGAGAGGAATAAGCAGAAGGCAAATGAAGGATCATAAATGGCATGCCAAGGCATCTGGCTCTATATTGGGAACACTGGTGGAACATGTGACTCTGTGGGACTATTAATTGGGACTTTCCAGAAGAACAGAAATAATAGGATGCATATTTATATCCATGTGTGTATATATACATATGTATATACCTATAAGTGTCTGTGAGTATATATACACACATACACATTTATATACATGTATATATAGAGATTTATTATAAGGAATTAGCTCACAGGATTATGGAAGCTGGCAGGTCCCAAAATCTGCAGGGTAGATTGGCAAACGGAGACCCAGAAGAGTAGGTGGATTAATTCTAATCTGATTCTGAAGGCCTGAGAACTAGGAGAGCTGATGGTGTAGTCCCTGTCTGAAGGCTAGCATGCCTAAGACCCAAGAAGAGCCAGTGTTTCAGTTTAAGTCCAAAGAGAAGAAAAAAGCTGATGGTGGTTAAGAAGATGCATCTCGTTAGCCTGAAGAGTGATTGTACTAACTCTTAGGAAGGTAGTGGATCTGTGTACAGACAATTTCAGTCACCTATGGATCTTGTCACACAGGTAAGCATCTCACTTGAAGGAGAGAATCTCCAGGGAAGCCTCATGACATCTGACAGGAATGTTTATATTACTTAAGAAGTATAATCTGCTTCACTGGAGATGTAAATAACAATAGTTTTAACATTATATGGTATGTTCCCAAATAGTGTATCAAGGTCACTGGTGTAGTACAGAGAACTTGAGTAGTCACAGGACATTTTAAAATTTGAAAGGAATATAAGATGCATGACATCCTTTGAATCCCAAGCAAATTACTATCTTGGGGAGATTGATAGTTTCAGTAGTAAATTTTACTATATTCCTTTTGGTGAGGTCTTATCTCTGCAAATATACATTTTCCATAGGTGTAGTTATAAAGAAATAGCAAGTACTTTGTATACCATCTTCATGGCAGCATTATCCATATAGCCAAAAGGTAGAAGCAAGTGTTCATCACTGGAAGAATGGATAAACACAGTATGGTATAAACATAAAATGGAATATTAGTCAACCTTTAAAAGGAAGGAAATTCTGACACAAGCTACAACATAGAAAACCCTTGAGTAAATTATGCTAAATGAAATATCCAAGTCATAAAAAGAGCAAATAGTGTATGCTTTATTTTATATGAAGTTCTTGGATGAGTCAAATTTATAGAGACAGAAAGAATGTGCTTGGGTGAGGGTTGGAAGGGGGAATGAGAAGTTAGTGTTTGATGATTACCAAGTTTCAGTTGGGAAGATGAGAAAATTCTGGTGATGATGAGTAGTGGTTATAATTAAACAACAATGTGATTGTATTGATCTGATATGTACATTTTGCCCAGGAACCTCATCCAGCTCTCCCTACTTCAATTAGCCATTAATTACATAAGCTATTTCTTAAGTAGAATTCATTCTTTGATTCTGGATATTTTTTAAAGTTTGATCTTGCCTTACATTATTTTGTATTATGTTCTATTGATTGTAGTATATTTATTCTACTTTTTAGCTACCTCCTTTTCTTTCAAGTGCATGGTTAAAATGGTAAATTTTCACGTTTTGTATATTTTACTACAATTAAAAAAATAGCAAGTGATATTCAGTATGAGCAGGAAATGATGAGGGTGTCAATGTTCAATCTTACTCCAAGGTTTGAGAAGTGTACAGTGCACAATTGGAATACATATCCTATTAGGAATTGAGGTTACTTAGGAATGAAATAGTAACACTACTTTTAATTTATGTGTATTACTTTTTTCAAACAGCTAATAAGTTGTTAGTACATAATGCGATTAAGTGTTGACACCTAGCTACTTAATGCATGCAACTGTTAGGTGTTTCTTTTGGCCTAGGGGCACCATGCAAAAAATTCCCTAGACACTAGGCATGCCATAATTTGAGAGCATTTGGGAACCTTGGTCATAGGAGGTTATTTTTTATCACACTAAGAGAAGCCTGGGGTAGGTGCTTGCTGCTAATGGTTGGCAGCCTGGCTGTGTCAGGCCCCACATCACAGAGCTCTCCTTGGTCTTGGTTGCACAGTGGCCACCTCACTCCAGCTCTGCCTGGAGTCTGCATTCAGAGGAGGCGGAAGGAAGAAGGACAAAGGACAAAAGAAAAAACGGACAGTTCTCCCCAGATCTGTCCCCTTTAAACAGTTTTCCCAGGACACCCTTTCATCTCTCCCCTCTTTAATTAGCTGGTCTTTACCTAAGTTGTTTCTTCAGTAAAATTCATATTTTGGTTCTGAATATTTTTAAAAGTTTAATCTTGCCTTACATTATTTTGTATTATATTCTATTGTAGTATATTTTTTCTACTTATCATTACTTTTATTTCTTTGAAGTTCATTGATCCCCTTGAAAGTAAGTTGTAGGTACTGTGACATCTGCCCTGCCCCAATTTCTAAGCAGGCATTCTTTATGCTGTATAACCAAAGTGTATTCATCATAACCAAGGAATTTAACTGATACAACAGTATTACTTACTTAGAGTTCAAATATAGTCCATATCAAATTGATTTTATATTATTCCACTTATTGTTTAGAAATTATTTTCTTTTTCCACTTTTAATCTAAATGTTATTTATAGGTTTTTTTTTTCTTGTGACCAGAATTTAATCAAAGATCATGTGTTGTATTTGGTTGTCATCTCTCTGGTCTTATTCTACAGCAGTTCTCTTCCCCTGCCTTTTTTCTTTGTGTTTCATGGCAAAATATGTTGATATTTTTGAAGAGTTCACATTGGTGGGTCATCTTGTCCCACAATATGGTTTGTCAGATTATTTCCTGGAGATTGGAGTTAAGTTAATCATGTTGGGCAAAAATCCTGTGCAGGTGAATTGTGAACTACCAGTTGCATTAAACCAGGAAGCACTGAATGCTTCTTTGTCCTGGAATTTGTGATGCCACATTCGATTGCCTGGCTAAGGGATGTCACCAGAGCACCACATTGTGAAGGACACTTTCCCTTTCAAAATTAATCAGTAATCCATATTTGAATACCCTGTTCTCCAGCAACCTTCATAGCTTCCATTGCTGACCCTTGTCTGAGTCAGTTTCTATTGTTGATTGCCTAATAGTTATTTCCTTATTTTATTATTTCCTCTGTGTTTATTAGCTGGTATTCTGTTAGAAAGAAGAGCTTCTCTGCCCCTTCTTTTTGAAAATTGTTGTAGAGGTATGGATTCTCTTTTTTACAATTTACTATGCTATCTTCCATTACCATCATTGTTCTGGTGTGTGAATTGCCCCAAATTTGGCCAGAGGGAACCTCTTGAAGTGAGTTCCTGTGTCCTTTTAACATGTCCCTATTCGGCATTCCCTTGCTTTCAGGCAAAACAAGATGTTCTAAGCACACTTGCACTTCTCTGCCCCAGACCTGCCTGAAATAATCATTTTCCTCCCAAATCTCGCATCCTTTCTGCGAGGAATATATTTGGGAAAACGTGTGAAAGAGTGTCCTTATTGACTCTAAGATGTCATTGCTTCTAAGCCCTTTCCTTGGACTGTTATGAAATATATTATAAAAAGATAATGTGTTCCAGTGGAAAGGCAGCATTACTGACAGCTTTTCCATACCTCCTCATCACATAGTCAGTACAAACCCTGGTTCTCAGCAACTTCTGTGTATATTTAATTTGTTCTGTTGTACAAGAGAGGAAAGTGCTACTTTTAGCTCAGCATTTCTAAGGTAGTAGAAATTAGTTTTAAAATTGATTGCTTACTCCGTGTAAATTTTTAATGTTCTGAGATAAGAGTGCTCCTGTTTATCTGAGCCACTGTGTGAGCATGGGAGACATTCTGTAGTTGGCAAACTACTGGCCTTGCCAGGATTTGTGGGCAAAGGATCCCAGTTATGTTGTACCAATAATAGCATTTCCCCCTACTTCCTGCTCCAACAGTTACTCATTGTAATTAGACGGGTAGGAATGCATTTTTCAAAGCATCTGGGAAATCAGTTTTATGATCCCCACTTTAAGCACATTTGACACAACTATTTAAATATTTAAGACAATTCTACATTCCTGGTACCCTGAGGACTATATAATTGGGAAGATTTTCATTATAAAGGTTTTTATTTTACCTCAGGGGCTCTGACATTTCTTGTTGGGCTCTGCTGTCCTTGGAGACAAAGGGAGTTAGTTATTCATTAGCGCTTGTGGGTTATTCATTATTGTTGGTCAGAAAAAAAACAGAATAATATCAACAAAGGACACCAAACTAATTGGGATTAAAAAACTCTTTTGTGTCACTTAAGTGTGGTGTCTACATCTTGTAAAGACCTGGTTGAAGAAAGATAATATATTGTGTGAGCCTGGGAGGTCTAAAAATTAATGTACATTAAATAATACATCAAGTTTTTATTTTTAACTGTTTGTGAATAGCTAATTCAGTTGGTTTGTAATCTGACCTAAAGTTAGTGTTTGATTCCTCAGTGGGTTAGTGAACCTCATGTTTTTCTCCTACTACCACATCATAAATTTCAAAATACTGCCACTGATTTAAAATGTTACTTTCCTGTATCATTCCTTCAATTATGTTTATTCCCAGAAAAACAACAGACAATGAAAAGAGGCCTGCTAACAGCAGTGTGTACATCCTGTTCAATGTAGCCTTATTGAGACCTTTGCAAGAGTAGCAACTGGGGCCCCATATGTGAGAAGAGATATAGTTAAGATATTAGCAAAGAAAGTTGGGGCAAAATACTTGCTACTTTTTTTTTTTCACTTCTGCTTTTTAATCATTTATATTTCCTTGTACTTCCAATGTGGCTTCCTGTAGAATTAGAGCAAATAAAGTTAATATTCCATAAAAGGTTCCAAAAATAACCAAACCAGTCAGAGACCAAAGGCATTATTCCAGTCGAGGTGGCCAGAGTTTTTGTTTGGTCTCGCCAACAAGGCAGGTGAAACACAATGTTTACTTCTGTTTACTCCCTGAGCTACACAGGGTCTACTTTGTGTGATTTATTGACGCTGGGTGTAAATCAAATTGATGATGGATTTCCAAGTAATGCTGAATGGTAGGCACGATTTGTTCTGGTTATAAAAGAGGTTTGTCAGTCTGGTAACATTCCACCTTTAAAAGAATACAGTACATTCCATTAACAACCTCTCCTCCCCCCATGCTACAGGACTTGAAACTGAAATGTAACATCCATTAGTCACCTATAGCATTTTTAAAGGTTGTTAGACAGGAACACTGTTGGACTTTCGTAGTACTTTGTAATTCGTAAACTTTCCTATTGATTTTCCCCTGTGATATGATTGAAGGCACTGTCCTGTTCGGTAGGGTGTTAATTGGCCCCATACTGGGAATGAAGAAACTGAGGCTCAGTTTACTGGCCACCTCATTCTTCACATGCTATATGGGTTTACCTCAAAGAGGACACTGATTTGAGACCTCATACCATAGGAATTCTGAGAAACTCTCCATTTTAGTTTAAATGTTGCTGCCATTCCTGAGAGAGTGTGCCTTTAAAAATGCAAACCACTGAGCTATCATTCTCATGAGAGAAATGGGCCCTTGCTCCTGTTTTGCACTGTGTTACTTGATAGTTTTCAACAACTGGTCTCTGGATCAAGCAGATCACTGTCTGCTTGGGGAGTAGCCTTTGTGTTGTGGCCATCTGAGTGACAGCAGCATGTGCATGAGTACCTTGTGCCTCTGTCTTATGGTCTCTACACCCAGGCACGTGGATGGAATGAATGTGAATGGATTGTGTTATTTCTGACTCAGCACATTGTAAAGACAAAATGGATAGGGGACTTGTATTTAATACCTATTTTTGTGGCGCCATATTTGAATAATGAAAGAAGCAGAAGGTCTGTAATTGGCTCTGACATAAAAACAAGTTAAAAGATGAATCTTGTGGTATAGAATCTTGCTATTCAGCTCTAACCTGAGGACCAGAAGTCTTTGTATCCTCTAAGATGAGAAATGCATAGTCTCAGGGCCACCCTAGACCTACTGAGTCAGAATGTGCATTTTAACAGGGTCCTAGGGGGTTCATGTGCTCAGGACTGACTTTATGACCACGTGAGCAGCGGTTTCACAGGGTCCCAAGTTTAGAGGGATGCTCTGCACTAGGGGTTTAATCTTCTGTGGTTGCCGTCTTGTTGTTCTTATTAATTTTATCTTTGATCTGTGTTTCATAAGTAAAGTCTGATGGGACACTAGAGCATCCTAGGAATGGGAACTTTGGAATCTTAGTTCATGTATGGTCCCACCTTCCAGGAAGACCACTGGTTTCCTGTGCTCACCAGGTGTCCACTGCTACTCTCTGCCTCCAGCAGAGACACAGGCATGGATGGGAGGAGTGCCCCATGAGGTCCATTGTAGTTGAGGCTCTGGATACCTTAGAAAGTCTGCATTTGCCTAGTTAGTATTCTGTGTGGAAGAAACCCAGTGTTAAATAGCCAACTATTAAATGTACTCCAATAAGTTAGGAGAGAAAGGCCAAGAAAAAAGAAGAAAACCTTTTTTCTTGCTTTTTAAACAAGCATTTTCACTTTGCATTGGTCCCTACAAATTACACAGCTGACCTCACAGGTGCACATTGAACTTTGAGAAGCACTGCTGTATGAGAAAAAGCAGGGATGCTCAATGCAGAAGACCCATATTCTTCCAGTTTTGCTGGAATGTGACCTTGGCAAGTCATGTGGGCTCCCTGCCTCAGTTTCTTCCTCTTTAAAGTGGAGGTAATATCTTATCCTCATTGCCAAGTGGGCATTCTAGGCAAAGGACATGCCTGGCCACATGTCCTTGAGTAGGAACAATCCAAGGGCATCTCTTACCTTTGGCTTTTGTTTCATGATGCTGATAAATAAAGCTGGACATTAAGGCATGAGGGAATGGGTATGGAGATGGAGGACAGGGTTTGAACTGGGGCAGGACCAAAACCCAAGTCTTCATGTCCATGAGAGTGCATGGAAAGTGAGAGCAGAGAAGCTGAGGAAGGCTGGAATTGGGTCTCTTGGGTACCTACAAGGGTGAGTGTCCAACAACCTCTGGGCTACATAGATTGGCTTTCCAGGTTGTCAACCACTTGTACGTAAGTCTGTGGTGCACGCAAGATGGAAGAATAAGAAATGGCATTTGTGTTGAAGGATTAGATGATAAATGTGAATGTACAGTTTAAACTGTAAACAGCTAGGGGCTGTTGGCAGTATGGTTGTCCCTTGATTACAGACTGGTGCAGGGCAGTACAAATCTGCTGACCACAGGACCTGCTGCTGAATGAGCGGCACTCTCTTCATTCGTGTGACCTGTCCTCCAGAATAGAAGCTTACAGCTTAGTCATGATTCCCAAGGCTGGACAGTATGAAAAGCTACTTGATGTGTATGTTTAGAGCCCCAAACACTACATTTTCACAGTTTTTGCTGCAAAAACTAGAAAAAGCAATCTAAGCATTGAGTTAAAAGAAAATATTTTAAAAGTTGATCTCACATCTAAAGATTTTACTTGATTTAGGGTGAGCATATCATTTATTATCCAAACCAGAACACTTTCAAAAAATGATAGAGGATCTTAATAATTATGTTCAGGACTCTACTGGACAGACTGTAATGCATGGTCACCGTGTTATTTAGGGGGCAAATTTGATTGCATTTAGATTCAAACTCTTACCTAATTGCCTTCAGGTAAAGTAGTTCCAACCTACTTGACAGGATTGGCCTGATATAAGTCAATGTCAAAATTACCTCTTGGGACCAGCGAATGATTATTAATATATTATTATGCACAACATATAAATTTCTGGTTGTTTTAGGATTGAAAATAAACTAGCTAGCAATTATTTAGTACTTTCTATGTTCTAGAACTGTGGTGAACTTTATATATTCTAAAGTAATCCTCCATAACCTTATGAAATACCCCTGTTGAAAACATGAGAAAAGAGAGGCTTACAAAGATTAACAAGTTTGCCCAAGAACACCCAGTGGAGGAGCTGAGCATTTAAACCCATGTCTCGCTGACTCCAGAGCCCTAAATAGCACTCACTGTAAGATGCTGGTTTGTTTTCTTGGTGTAGAGATTTTGACTCAAAAGGTTGGGTTCTTGGCAATTGAAAATAATTTCCTGAAAGATACATTATGTCCAGCAGAATTTCTACTATGTGTGGTGGGGTAGAGTCTGGTATATGTTTATTTTGAAAAGAACAGCAAGATGAAACAGAGAAACCTCTGCCAAGTAAATTGTTGCAGGTGTTTTGTGTCAATTTGTATTAAAAGTGCCCCTTGTTATGTGCTTAAAATAGTGGCTTTGATGGAATAAGATAGATCATAAGAAGGGAAAGATAGAGAAATGACTAATGTTTGAGCCCTTACTCTGGGCTGGCTGGTGCACAGCCAGCAAAGCTGCGCAGCCAGATAACTGGGGCACAAATCTGCAAGGCCTCTCATAAAAACCCCATGTATTATTAGGTTAAGAAACCTAAGGCTTGAAAGGATGAAATAAGTTAGCAGTGTCACATGGCTAGTGTGGGGCAAAGCTGGGAGCTGAATCCAGGCTTGGTGTGAGCCCATGGCCTTGTTAGGATAAGTCAGGGGCCTTGTTCCTGGAGGCATCATGGTGAGCCAAGCAAGAGACAGTGCTTCCTGCTACGTCATATTGGTTTCCCAAGTATCTTGTTCAAGACTCTTGGAACCACTGTGCTAGCTTATGTAAAAGGGAATTTAGAGAGGTATATTATGGCACCCAAGAGGAGGCTGTACAACTGGATCTTTTGAGGGACCTTAAGGACATGAAATGATTTTTTATCTCTGCTTCTTTCCCACACCACTTCATTCCTTTCCTTGCAGGTTGCTTTTTTCTTTTCCTTAATACCTTAATTAGTCAATGAGGTAGAGAGATACACATAGAAAGAAAGAGAGAAAGAGAGAGAGAATTTGCTCATGTAATTATGGAGGCTAAGAAGTCCCATTACCTGCAGTTGGCAAACTGGAGAGCCAGGAGAACCATTGGTATAGTCTGAGTCCCAAGGCAGAAGAAGACCAATGTCCTAGCTCAAAGATAGGAGAGGGAATAAATTCATTAGGTTACAAAAAATATGCCTTCTGTCTCTGGTCAGACTCTCCATTGTCTTCTCAGTTTGTATACACTCATGAAGCAAGGGCCATGTTGGAAAGGCCCATGTGTTAAGCAACTGAGGCTGACTTCTGTGTGGTGGGGTAGGGTCTGGGCCATACTTATTTTGAAAAGAACAGCAAGACCCTGCCCAGCAATCTTGGAGCAAATGAACTCTGCCATAAATCACATGAACTTGGAAACAAATGCTTCCCACTTTGAGCCTTCAGATGAGGCTCTAGCTATAGCTGACACCTTGATTAAAGCCTATGAGAAACCCTGAAGAGCACCCAGCCAAGACCCAGAGCACCCAGCTAAGCCTGCTGATTCCTTACCTTGGAGACAGAGATCATAGAAGAGTATAGACTTCAGCCACTAAATTTGTGTTATTTGCTATGTAACCATAGCTAAAAATTCAATCATTTTCTTAGTTTTCCTTTCTTTTTAAGGCACACTAGAAAATTTGGGGGTTTTCTCTCTTTAAGGCACACTTGTCATACAATATGTGTAGATGACATTACACTTAAATAATGGGCAGTGTGGATGACATTGGTAGTCACCACTGACAGAGAGCAGGCAATCTTAGCTCTGGTGGAAGAATTAAAAATAGATATTAAGAACTTCCTTTGAGTGTTTCAAATGAAGGTTTGTTTGTATGTTTCAGGTGAAGGCTTGGAGTTGCCTTCTCTGTCAATTTTAATGGTAAAGGGTGATTGTGTACAGTGTGAGAGCTTGGACTAAATGCCCATCCAATGGTATATCCAATAGGATATAGTAGCTTCTTCCTTCTCTCAGGAAGGAAGAAGCTACTCTAGTTATTTAACATAGAAAATTTAATATCAGAGATAGGTTCAATAGTCAATGAAGACTGAAATGACAAAAAAAGATAACTGTGAGGTTAATTCATAGATAGTAACTCTAGGAACAGCTCCCACCCTAGGGCTGGAGGATCACAGGGAAGAGGATAGAAATTACCAGAGCCTGGAGTCTTAGAGCTAAGACCCAGCCAGGGCCTGGGAGATCTGGGGACCAACTGCCCTTCTAGCCACCATTCCAAAATCAAATCAACAGGTATGGGTTCCTTTTCTGTGAAACATCACTGCAGATCCTGGAGTACTATATGTAGATATCAATCAATAAGGATTTCCAAAGCAAAAGTCAGGGTTAGACCAGTGATTACTAGGGCTTTTTCCACCATTTATTCTGGTTATTAAATTGCATAGCATAATAGACTATTTAGGTCTAGGCAAAGTACACTAACCCATACTGTTGAATATCTTTAAAAAATGCTTTGTGCCAATGCAAGTTTGTTCATTTGAAAGTTCAGAATAAACCCAGAAAAATAAGCAAAATGAAACCTTAACTTCCTTTTCATGATTTCTTTATAATTTTAATCAAATTTGAGAAGATAATATAGTTATCATTACATAATATTTATTATATGGTGGATATTATTATCAATGCTTGATATCTTGTTTTTTCAGGTATTAATTTCACACACATTATTACAGTGAAACTGCATCCAAACCCCCAAAACTGGTTACCATTTTGCTGGTTGTTGTTGTTATTTATAATTGCTCCTATTTTTCAGATGAGTAAATTAAAATATAGTTGAGTAATTTGCCTAAGGTCACATAGCTAGTGAGTGGCAGAGCCAGGATATGAACCAATTTCCTAGAGTATATACCTTCAGCCACTAAGCCATACTATATTTGGTAAATAAAAAATCCTGTGTTCTTATTTAATTATGGATAGATGAATGGATGGACAGCAAATCCTATCATTTTCTTCAACAGTAATGTAACAAAGTAGAAATGCTAGCTTGGTAAGGGTAAGTAGGAGGATGGGGCTCAAAACCTAGGTTTTGCAATAGTTCTCTTTGGGATTCTAAGAGAGTCACATTTGTAATCTAGACTCTTTGTAAAATGAAAAAAAGTTGAATGAAATGATTTCAGAGATTCTTTCTAGCTCTCATCGTGTGATTTGTGAGGAACTTGGCCACCTTTTATGAAGTAGGAGCTAGAGAGGAAGCCAGCTTTGCAGGATGAGCTAGCAGTTTCCTAACATGTGCCAGATATGGACTTGGTAGGTGTAGTACTCTTGATAGCCAAGTACCTAGGGATTGTCAAGCCCTGCTTTACTCAGATATTTGGACAGTGTGGGACCAACTGTTATTTTCCTTTTTCTTTTTCTTTTTTTTCTGTATTTCCCGTTTTCTTCATCCAGATATTAATCTTGCCTAGAACTGGCAAAGCATTACTTAGAAATCATTTTTTTTTTACCCTGGAGGTTTAGTCAACAGAGAATGGTCCTTCCTGCTAATTTCACTTGTGTCTAGGAGGCTGTCTACTCTTTCACTTTTTAGGTGACCTATCTGTAGATTCATCTTTGGTTGAAGACTAGAGACCTACTCCAGAAAGCATAAAAGGAAGATTCTTTTATTCTTCCTATTTTATAGGAAGATTCTAGAATCTTATTCTAGATTCTTCTAGTTCCTAGTCCCAGGAACTAGAAGAATCTAGCAAAAATGATACCAGATTTGAATATGGGATATGTGTTGTGTCAGCGTAAAGTGCCTTATCGTAAGGTTAAGGAGCGATCATGGTAGTGTGGGGAACATCTTTTTTCTTTTTCTCCAAGTGATGAGTTCCCCTTTATCCTCAGGCATATTCCTTTTTTTCTCTGTACCTCCTCATCCCCACATTTTCCAGCACCTTGATTTTTCTGAAAGAACTGAGTCCTCGAAGTCTGTACACCAATGGGTCATATTGCAGCACATAGCACTTTATCACCAGTTTCATAAAATTTATGGTTGGACTCCACACAGATTTGAAATTACGTTTTGATAGTTGCCAGTGTCACAATTGATATCATTTTTGCTAAGTTTAGAACAACAGAATAGTTTTGGCTCATGTTCAGGAGTAAAATTGAGTGCAGATACAGTTTGTTTTCCAAATAATTTCTTCTAATCTTTGAATTGTGTTGGGATATTTTTTACTATATATCATATCATCTGTCACTATCCTAGTGGATTATATCCATCCCATATACAATCAAGAATAATGAGGTTGGGCTGGGGTTGTGGCTCAGTGGTAGAGAACCTGCCTAGTATGTGTTAGGCACTGGGTTTGATTCTCAGCACCACATATAAATAAATAAAATAAAGACCATCAACAACAAAAAATATATACATATTTAAAAAAAAGAATAATGAGGTTGATATGGAAGTGTTTCTCTAAAATGTAGGCCTGTATTTGTGTCTGCTAGATAGCATGGTTAGTAAGACCATCGGTACCTTGATGGGAGGCCCAGGTGGTTTGTTCCTAATTTATGTTACTGGAAGAAAGAATCAAAGTCACTTCTGCATCTCTGACCTTATGACTTATTCTTAGGTCTTGAGTTGGTTTAGAATTGAGCTATAGAGAATCTTCTTAGAGTTGTGTCAGTCTGTGAGAAGCATAAGTCAGTTACTGGATGTTTGAGGCAGGAAGGTTGATTTGGTTCTTTCAGCTTAAACCAGATGGCTGATTTTCCTGATGACAGATGAAGTTAAGAATCAGAATAAATATGTTTTATTAAAGTATTCTGCTTTAGTTGACCCTAGGTTGTAAACTTGTCACCTCTACTAGTTGTTGTTTAATTATAATTGCTAGAAGGAGAAAATTCATAATGTGGGTAATATGGGAGGTGAAGTGGCATGGTAAGAGTTTCATTTGATGCCTCATGATCTTAACATGGCGCATGATCTCTGTGTGCATGTTTTTGCATCAGTATGTGGCCAGTAGTCTGTACTGAACTGTATTTGGATTAAGTAGGTTTTTTTGTGGGATTTAATATTCTAATGAAATTTCAAGTAACTCCAGTGACAGTATTTTTCCCTATGTTAGGAAGTAGGTTGGAAGTCATTCTAGCTCAATCGCTCCATTTTCCAGAAAGTGACATTTAGAGGCAATATATAGCATAGCATAGAGGCTAAGGTTATAGATTGGGAAGGATTGTGATAGATCTGAGTTTCAGTCCCTACTTTGCCTCTCAACATCTCTGGTACCTTAAGCAAGGAACTTACCCACTCTAAGGGATAATATTTGTACCTACTTCATAAAAAATTAAGTAAGATAATGCATGCCTAGAATTTTAACATGAGGCTTGTTACATAAGAAATGCCAATATATTAAGTAGCATATTGTGAGATTTGCATAGACTCTAAATCAGATAACTGGATCCTTTGAGCTGAAGGTGTTTTCCTCTCATCTTTCACAAGATGCAAACTCTAAGGGTAGAACATGGTTGTTTTACTGTGTATTTGAGAGCACACTGTGTGCTTTTGTGAACAGTGCCAAGTAATTGCACTTACCTAATGGTAATGGGAGTAGCAACCAATGAGTGAGTATCTGAGATATGATGTCATTGGGCAATAAGGGCTATGGGACCAACAAAATGGAATAATGGAGTTCAGAGGGATGAGGAGAATATTTTAGAAAGGGGGTCTTAGGAAAGGCTTCTCTGATTCAAGTGAAGAACCATGAGGACCTAAGCAACAGTGTTCCCAGAAGAGAGAAAAGCAGGTGCATCGGTCCTGATTTGATTTAGGTACAGCCAGACCACTTAGTTCCTAATAAATGATGTAGGAATTTCAGAGATTGCAAAGTGTGACAGGCACTCTTTGAAGGGTTTTAAGTAAAGGATTTATGTGACCTTATATTTTAAAAAAGGATATGTGGTACCCATGTTGAAAATAGCCTGGATGAGAGGGCAAGGATGGAAACAGGGAAACCAGTTAGGATATTTCAGTAGCCCTGGTGAGATAGATGGTGGCTTGAACTGGGTGGTATTGGTGGAAAGTTTAGATCTGAGATAGCAAATCAAATAGGACTTGCTGAGGATTGGTTCTGGAACAATAAGAACAGAAGGTAGACGTCTAGATGTTTGTTCTGAGCTTGTAATGAATGATAGTAACATTCCCTGAGATGGGGAACTCTGAGATGGGGGTTGGAAATCAAGTTTCTGCTTTAAGTATATTTTATTTGGGATACCCATTAGTCTTTCATGTGGAAATGTTGAGTACATGTGTACAAGTTTGACGTGCTGGAATGACATGGGAACTAGAGATAGAAATGTGGGAGTCAATATTAGAGAGATGATGTTTAATGTGATGGGATTACAGGGGATCACTCAGGAACAGAGTGAGGATGAAAAATTGGCCGAGAACTGAGTCACGGGGAATCAACCCTGAAGACAGGGAAGAAGCGACTAAGAAGATGCCACCAGTGAGGTGGGGGGAAAACTAGGGTGGAGGGTGTCTTGGAAGCCAGATGAACAAAGCAATTTAAGAAGGAAGGAGTAATCTGCTAGGTTAGACGTTGCTGCAAAGTCAGATTGGAAGAAGCCAAAAAATTTTCTATTGAGTTGGGGAAAAGGAAGGTCACTGCTGCCTTTGAGAAGAGGGCAAAGGCCAAGTTGTATCTGACTTACTGTGTCTCCTGAGACATACAGTGTGTTTGGAATGTGAGAGAAACTTAAAACAAAATTCTGTAGAATGAATGGATGGATGGATGAATGAATGGATTGACAAGCCCAAATCTCTTTCTTCTTTTTGGTCTCGGTGTAATCTTTGCTTGTTATAGACCTTATTTTTTAGGCTCACCAGAGACAAAATTATGTGATTATAAATAAAATGTGCAAAATGGTATCTTTTTTTCTTCCAGTTAGTAATCTGAGATAGATTCAATACTTACTTCACCTATAAATTAATGAAAATGAGATAAACCATAATTTAGTTATAAACAATGTCCTGCTTTATATCTAGGGTGAAATAGTTTAAGAAAACGTGACCTCATCCAGTAACACCACACCCCTTTCCTTCCTGTCCTGGAGTTTACAGTGTGTCTCTGTCAGCTATCAGGTAGTTTATCACTTACCCAAAGGCTTCTATGATCTGAAGGTGGAACACATTTTTTAATAGGGTAGGTCTGAGGTGACTTCAGTGGTCAAGCCAGGACCATCTCAGTCCAGGACACATAGCTCTTTTTAAATTTTTTTCTATTGTCAGATGTAAAAACCAAAAGTTCTCTGAATTAATTACACTGGGAAGAGTTTGACCTTGCAGTTTCCCAAACTGTTCTCTGAGGCACCCCTGGGTGTAACAGTGAATTCATAAGGAGGCTGAGGGATATTTTAATTTTTTTGAGGCAAACAGAAACAATCAGCATCTGTCAGCTACCATGTGAATTACTGGCTTAAGGTATTTCATAGTTTCAGTATTAGATCACTACATTCCTTTCAATCATGTCATATTTTTGCAAAGCTGGACTTTCGGGATTTGCTGTGATAAAAAAGCCAGTACCACATAAAAATCAATGTGGAGCTAGAAATGGGGTGTCAGAGTCCAGTCTACTTCCAAAGTTTGAGAAGCTATGTAGTGCCCAGCAGCATACACATTCCATTAAATATTGTAGTTATTTAAGGATGAAATAAAAATGTCACTTTCTTAACAGTTTATATTTTATTTTTCTTTTCAAATGGCTACTGTGTTGTTAGGGCATAAATACTTTCTAAGTTTTTGGATCTCCCTTGTTAGATATTTCTCCTGAGGCAGGGTCATGTGCCATGAAAAATCTGTGGAGACAACCGAGTGTCATGAACTGAGAAATATTTGTAGACCTCTAAGTTAGTATATTAGGTATTTGGCAAGAAGAAAAGGGAGGAGAGGGACCCATCATGCTGCCCTCTCCACCTTGACCTTTCCCAAATCCATACCACCCAGTACTTTCCCAAGTGTATCTCCAAGGGATGTGGTGAATTTGCAAAAATAGCAGATGTCTACATGATGGGGTTCCTCTCCAATGAGTATTTTATGATATAGCTTTGACAGCAGACCCTATTCACAAATGGCTGCTGTCACCTCCCATTTAGGGGACAGTCAGAGAGCTTTCTGTCTCCTTTTCCTCTTTCTCCCCATGGCAGCACTGAGTCTTGGCTCTCAGAACAGGCCTAAGCTAAGTCATGTAGTTCAAATATATGGTCAAGGAGACTTTTGGGATTAGACTGGGTCTCCCTCTACCCATCCATTTTTGTTTTATTTTCCTCTTCATGAGAATATGTTCAGAGCACTAGACAACTACCTCATGTGGGATCTTTCAGAACATGGCTCTTGTGACCCAGGGACTGCCTCCATCTGTTGGAGAGCCCTCTGTGGGGACAATATTATGTGAATGCTAGTTGCGATGTAGTTGTGTTTGGCCCTTAAAAACTCAAAAGAGGTCCATATGTGTCATAGCAAGAATATGCTTCTTTGAGATTCAAGATGAGAGAGTGAAAAGGACACATTTTCATGGGTTTGTGAGGCAGGGTCACGTGCTTTAATACTCTCTGAAATAGGAATTGCACTTAGTGAAATTGCAGGTTTATGGCCATTGACAGAGATGAAAGGCAGAGAAGTGAGTGAGTTACATAATGTGGCTTCATCATTTGCTCAAGGATGTTCTAAGGCCTCAGAGTGCCCCAGAGGTCTCCATTACTTTCACTTTTGTTCCTTTCTTCTCTGAGTGACCCTCTTGAGTTTTTTTCCCTGGGGACAGTTATCACTTTATTTTTGATACTGGTCCTTTCAGTTGTAGTCTTCAGATTTACCCTAAGCAGTGTGATTTTACTTATTTTTTTCCTACCACAGAGCTGGTCTTCCCTACCTCTGTCACTTTGTTCCTAATCTCTAATTTCCATTCATACTTTTGCCCCCGCCCCCCATTCTCTTTCCTTATCAATCTATCCCCTTATCTCTTCCTTTCTCCACTCCTCCATCCATGTATCTCCTTTCCTTGCTTCAATTGTGGTAGAATTATCAAGCACCTCTCATTTTCAAGTAACCCTGAACGGCAGAGGTGCTCACAGTGAATTTGGGACATTGACCTTAGACCTGAGTGGAACATCAGAGCTTTGCAACATTTTGTGTTAAACTCACGGATAAGACTCAGATATTTCTATGGATGAGCTAATCAAGACTCAGTTCTTCCGTCAGTTTTCCAGAATGCCATAAAATTTAGAAAGATCAGTTTGTTCCTGCTGCTTGGGTTTAAACATCTCTGATTCTATTGTCTCCATAGCAGTGCTATGGGGATATATTTATCCGATCTCCACAGCAGCTCTGACCTGTGGACATATAATGGCAGCCACAAATGTGAGCCATAGATATAATTTTAATTTAAAAGTTCTAGTAAGCAGATCTCAGTGTGGACCAGCCACATTTCTGTTGCTCACCAGTCCCATGTGCTACTGGCTGCTGTATTTATTGGACAGGGCAGGTCTGGGTAGTAGTAAGGCATGGCAAGAGAGGCTTCACGCAGTTAATGAACTGAAAGTATTTCTTGAGCTTTATGCTCTCAGAAAGACAAGTGAACAGAACAGGTGTTGAGTGAGTAAGGTGAACTTGTGAAGGCCCTTAAAGTCTAGCATCAGTGTTTAGTGAACTTCTTCATAACTTGTCAGCTAAGGGGTTGAAATAGGTAGAAGGCCTAAGGTCACTGCCATTCCTTCCACATAAATACCTAATTCCCTTCTGTTCTCCCTGTTTCCATTTCCCATCCTTAAATTACCTGACTTTTTGGAAATATAGGACAGAAGCAAATAAAGCCTAATCTTGCTGATGAAAATAACTCAGCAGTTGATAATTCTTTTGAAGGTCTGAAATTCTGCAAACACTCTGCTTCTTTCTATACCTTGGTTTACATGGCATAGGAGGGAATTTATTTTATTCTTGAAATTACAGTATGGCATCTTATTCCAGAAGGCTCAAAAGTCAGTAAATCTATATTTTTCCAGTTTGCATGTCACAGTGACAGGAGGTGCTGCCCACCCCACCCCCATCTGTATAGAAGCGAATTTGAACAGGCCCTGCTGCCTTTGCCTTGGTTAAGCATTATCTTGTGTTCTTCGGGTTACTCTTGCATAACACCACATCACAAGCATAAGGTGAGCATGCCCCCACTTAACTTTGGTCTGAGACCGCCTTGAGAATGAAGGGATAGGGTGGGTATGGGATTTGGTGAGTTGTCAACAGTTAGGTACATAAAAAGGGAATGTGGTCACCTTAGTCTCTCAACCCCTGACTTCCATTTTCTTCCTTCTGTAATGAGAAGCTTGAATTAGACGAGGAATCTCCTGGTGTTTCTCATGAGTAGGGTGTGTTTTCAGTTCTCCATATGTAAAAGGGTACTGACTATGCTAGTGATGGATTGGGTTCCACTGGTTCTGCTGTTGATTAGCTCTTTCTAAAAATGAGTAATTGGAAACCCTTAGGTCTCATGAAACCTAAGGTCCTGGTAGTCTCACTTCTGAGTCTTGCAGAACACTTGATGTCTTGCTCATCTGTGCTCTTAACAAAGAGATAGGGTCTGAGTGGTGGGGTTTTAATTAATGTTTTTGGGAGGGGCTATCCAGGGAAAAGGGGCAGGAAGGAGATGGCTGACCCACAAGGGTCCAGTGGTGTTTGCTAGAGGAAAATTGTTTGCTGGGTGACACATTGGGCTTTGTGATAGTAAGTCTGAAGAACTATGTTTAGAAATAGGATTGGAAAAGTACAGAGGTTGAATTATTACCATGTGTTTAGGAATGTGGAATGTTGCTTGGATAAAAGGAAAGAAAAGAATGAGAGTAATGTCTTACTGGGGTGTTCCAGTGTTTTGTTTCTAAATAGCTTCAAATTATTAATATTTTAATTATTTTAAATATAATAGTACACTAAACATATTTAGTATAGTGTTATCAATTCATCATAGAATTCTCTTAATTTAGTGTTTCAGCTCATACTCTTGGATTTTCTCACTATACTATCATATTCTATCAGGAATGGTAATTCTATTGCTACTTTTAATATTTAAATCTTATTTCATATCTTATTGAGTTGTATATATCTTCTAAAATGATGCTAAACTGTAATGGTGGGAGCAATCATTCTTGCTTCTGATTTTAATAGGGATATGTCTGGTGTAGGAATTACTAGCATCCTTAGAAATCTATGGATGGACTTTAGGGAGAGTTAACCCTCAGAACATATATGCACATTTGATTTGATAAGACAATATGTGCATGTGTGTATTTATATTTATATGTCTACATACTTCTTAAATGTGTTATATTCTTTCAGTTATATATTACCATAATTATACATTTTAATATACTTTATATCATGATTAAACTTATAATTTCAACTATGTAACATATTTCATTATTCTTATATTTCTTTATACCATGGGATTATTTTAAAACATCTATCCTTAGAACTCTAAGGATATGTCCCCTTAAAACAGTCAATTTTGACTCATAATAGTGTCACAGAGGGGAAACAGTGATTGAGGGAATCTAGGCAGTTCTGAGCTTTAAACTTGGTGGAGGCTTGAGATATTTGCTAATGGCAGAGGGAGATTGTTCTCCTGGCCTTTGAGTACACATTGACAAAAGATGTCCATAGCTTTTGAAATCCACAGTGGTTTAGAAACTCTGCTGTTTAAGTGACAAGATAAGTACACTGATTAAAGTCAACTACTTGTCACAAATGTACCGTATGGTGTTTAAACCAAACTATGCATGAGCTGATTGTTAGGGTAAAGCTGTTTTTTCCTTCAGTGGTGCCAGTGTTTGGGTCAATGATGTCAAAAGCCTGGAGAAAATGATGGAGGTTATCTCATTGGACAATGTTCTTCAACCCACTGGAACAACAATTTATAGTTTCATAGGAGTTAAAAGGGACAAACCTTGAGAAGCATGTTTAAGAACTCTGCATAGGTTCCATAACAGGCAACATGCTTCTTGTCTTAGGAAATGATAGGTGGAAGAGGATGAGACCAGCTCTTACCTTTCACCTTAGCACATTTCATAGCAGGTAGATGCCTTCAGTAAGCAGCAGCTAGTGAGGATCTTTATTCCAGTCTCTTTGGAAAATGCATTTCTGCAGTGGTGGGCTGTGGCTCAATCACAGATTACTAACAACTTAAATTTTAGTTGGAGACATTAGAAATCCTGAAGAAGCTAAAAGTAGCACTTGAAAAAATGCATGTAAACTATAGCTAGCAAAATCTCCTGTGGAGTGGTGACAGTATTTTATCTTAAACAAAATCCTGAGAAGCCTATTTCCTATCTGTATTCTTGGGCACCTGTGACCTGTTTCTTTCTCCAGGCAGTGACTGACTTCATATATATTTGTGTGCACTTCAAATGATGACCAGTGAAAGCATTATTAACCATTTAAATGGGAGAACCATGTTAAGAGGGTTTATTTCTTCTTAGCCTCATAAATGAAAGGCGACCTACTCACGATGGCTGTTTCCTTTTCCAGCAGATAGGGGAGGCAGAAACACAGCCAAGAATTACTTTTCCCTGATTATTCTTTATGTAGTTTGCTAAGTCAAACTGGAAAAGGAAAAATAAATGCCAGAGCAAGGAACCAAAGATATGAAAGTGAACAAAACCCATGAACCTTAACTACTTTGATAGTCAGTTGGAACTCTGCATTGGGGCCTGCTCTACTTCAGCACAGGGCACTTCCACATGCTCTGTGGTGTCTTAGAGATGAAAAGGATGGTCTCCATCCTGGAGGCGTTTAACAAGGTAGGCTTAATTATACCATAAGGCAGAGAGTTGGGGTTATAATAAAAATATGAACTGTGATGGAAGCCGGGAGGACATGGAGGAATAGAGAAGATGGAAGCTTTTGAGCTTTCAGTTCAGAGGTGGATTTCTGGGAAGAGTCCATTCCAGGCCACAGTAACAGCAGGGTCAAGCCTGCAGGTGTGGAAGTGTTCAGGAAGAGTCTGGAATGAGAGACAAGGTGGTGGAGCTAGCAGGGAGCCATGCTGTGAAGTCCTCCAGCGCTCTTTACTGTGTTGGCAGAGGTAAGATATTGAAGGGTGCTGAGGAAAGAAATGACATGAACGGTGTTTTAAGACCATTTGGCAGCCAGTGACAAGGCATTTGGGGAAACAACAATAATGCATAAAGGTTGCTTTTGGGAATTACATCAGTTTTCAAAGCAACCCTTCTTAGTGTCATTGGACTCCTAAAGAGGTGCTAATTTGTATCTTCCTTCCTTCCTGTGTTCATCTCTTTATTCATTCATCTAGGAAAATAGTATTTAGTATCCACCTCACTTGCATGTGGCCTCCATCCTTGCCTGTATGTGGCTCCTTGTACTCTAAAATGCCTTTATATATTTTCTGCTTGTTTCCTTAATACACTGTGAGGTAAATCAGGCTGACATTATGGTTCCTACTCTGTACATGTGGAAACTGAAAAATTTTCAATGTCAAAAGCCGGCAAGTGGTGATTTAGCACCAGAATTTGGGTCTTTTGATTCTTTAAGCAAAATACAACTTACACCTTTCGTAAAATACTGGATCCTGTGTGAAATGTGAAGGGCTATGAACCCAATGACCTCTCCTCTGATAGAGGTAAAAATCTTGGTAGGGTTGGAGGTCAAGCAATAGAATCCCTCCAAACTAACATGATCTGAATCAGTTGTTATGCAAATCATTTAAAAAAAATTGATTCAGGTGGTAAGATGCATACTTTAAACATGTTTCAGCAACTTAAACATCTAAATATTTATTTACCAGTCTTTTGATGTAGGACCAATGACTTTTCTTTGATTGAGGGTCTTCTTTTTGGAGTCGACTTCAATCATCTTTCTTGCATAACTTTTATATAATTTAAAAGTATTGATTTCTCTAACTTGGAATGGGAACTTCAAAATATTTGTGAAGCAATCTTGAGTGTGGAAACATTTTAGGTTTTAAAATTCCTCCCAAATATCTTGGGTAGATATCTACCCCACATGCAGATTTATGTAGATAAATGACCTACCTTCTTTTTCTACTCACTTTATGTAATATTTAATTAAATTATGTAAATACTAACAGCATACGACTGTCATAACCGTGTCTGTCATAAACGGGTTTGGGAACAAACACAGTCACTCTTGGTAAATATCCAGCTTCATTGGTGGGAGCTGAAATAAATTGGCATATTAGAAAGCAGTGTTCCAGCCAGGAGCATTCACTGTGCCAGGGGCAACTGTCAGTGTCTTTCCCACAGGGAATGGCGGACAGCAGATATTCTGGTGAGTAGGTAAGGGAGATTCAGCTGCAGTGGAATGGACAGCAGCATACATGACTAGAGAAGTCCAGAGTATGTGGTTTAAGATGATCCAGGAGGATTTATGGGAGGCTTAGAATGTTTTGGGGGTCTGAAAAATGGGTGGGATTCAGGAAGGGAGGTTCTGGGTAAGTGTGTGTGTGTCTGTGTGTCCAGAAGTTTTCAGTAAGGGAAAGAAGTCCATTTCCTCATAATAGGAAAAGTGGAAGAGATAGATCCTCTATTCAAACTCCTAAGTTATACTTCATGAAGGAAGCCTCCCCATACCAGGTGGGCTAAAAGATTTTAATTTACTTCCTAATGTAAATTCATTGTGGTAGTTGGATACTTAAGGCTTTTGGGACCATACTTATCCATTCCTGCAAATGAGAAGCCACCCTGTATTAAGAAAACCACCAGGGAGGCATTTATTATTTCCCTTATAGATCCACTCTGATGTCCTGGCCCTTTGTGATAATCTTTCACCCATTTATAAATAATAATTAAATCTCACTTCTAATGTATTGTGTGAATTATCCCAAAGTGATATAACTCTTTTCATATATTCTTTATTCTGAATATATTTTTCTACTAAGTAGAAAAAAAGAAAAAGCATGGAGTCATTTCCCATCCACAACTTTCAAAGTAACTATGAAGGGTTAGTACTAAATGTGTATATCCCTGTTGGTTCTGTATGTGTTGGCACTAAATGTGTATATTTGTTAGTTCTCTATGTGTAAATGTGTATGTGTGTATACATGCATGTGCATAAACATAAACATGTGTAAAGCACAGTGTGTAAATAGAACACACACACACACAAATGCATACGCTACCACGGTTTGGGCAGACAAAACATGGAGCCATCTGGTCAGGTTACATTGCCACAGGCATTCTCACCGATGTAACTTGAAAGTCAGAGTGCTGGGGCTCTGTCTCCTGGATCACCTGAATGCTGAGAAAGGTGCTTTTCTGGTCCCTTTTTATCTCAGTCACTTTAAAAAAAAATTATATATATATATATATTTAGTTGTGGGTGTACACAATAACTTTATGTTTTATTTTTACGTGGTACTGAGGATGGAACCTGGTGCCTTACCCGTGCTAGGTGAGTGCTCTACCACTGAGCCACAACCCCAGTCCCCACCTCAGTCACCTCTGACTGATCCTTTCTGGCCACTTTCTCTTCCTCCTTCTTGTATTCTGCCACAGGTTAAACACGATCTGACCCTTATATCAGTTTGCTAAGCTCTCCCTGATTTATAAATTGGTTTGTGACTAAGTATGTCAAAGTGGACTCTACTGCCCTGTATAACTAAAAAGAACAAATAAAAATATTAAAAAGTGGATGACAACGTCAGGCTCCTTAAGGCTGTTTCTTAAAAGTGAATTCTTAGATACGAAAAGCCTTGAAGACCCAAGGCCTAGAGTCTCTGATGTGGGATCAAGTAGTTGCAGGATTAATTGTGACAATTTTGTCAGCAATTCACTAAAACCTCATCAATGTTCAAACTAGCCTGGATTTTCTTTATTCAGTACTTATCTACAGCAGTGGTATTCAGCAGAAATATAATAAGCATACATATGAACCACATATGTAATTAAAGAATTTTGATAGCCACATCAAAAAATAAAGTGAAATTAATTTTGATACATTTTATATAATAGTATGCTTAAAGTATTATTTCAATATATATAATCCTATATAAAAAGCTGATAATGAGATATTTTACATTTTTGTACAAAATCTTCTGAATTTAGTGTGTAGTCTATGCAGCACATCTCTATTCAGACCAGTCATATTTCAAGTGCCCAATAGCCACACATGGCTAACAGCCACCATACTGGATCAGTACGTGCCCCATGATGAGGACAGGGAGCAAGTCATTTCTGAGCCTTAGAACCCAGTTAGTACTGGAGCCTGTTGTTAGACAACCCCCACCAGACAGACAGCCTCCCTGGAATGCACTAGTCATGTCCCCAGACCAGCTGGAATCGGTGTTTTGTGGAGCATGGGGCTTTGATATGCCTCTGTGTGTTTGATTTCATCTTAGAGGGAGCAGATGGATTCCTATAGAGCTCTGAATAAAGGGAATTGTTCCTCAGAAATAGCCTTGTTGAGCAACAAGTATAGGATTTCCTGGATGATAGCCAAGCCTGAGCAGCTTTTCTATAGATTGGTTGGCATGTATTTTTCCTACTTCCTAGATATGCCCTAGAATTAAAAGGTGAAAAACAGCCCTGTGTTACCATGGGAAACCTTAAAAGACAGTATGCTCCTGAAACTGACCAGGTAGGAAACTGTCCCATGGTCCAGGATGGGTGGGGAAGTGTCCACGACAGCATAGACTTTCCCTAGTGCTCAGGCTTCAGACTACCCCATGAGCTGCTTTCATTGCCAAGGCACCCAAAGTTACAGGATAAATATGGTAAAGTTTTATTCCATGACTTAGGAAGAGAGCAGCAACATTATTTTTGTATTAAAATAATTATAGCTATATGATGGGCATGATGCAAAATTCCTTTGCATCAGAAAACTAAAACAAGATTTGATCTAATAGTGAATTGCTTTGGGATATGCCAGCTTTTTTCTTGGGCTTGGAGGTAATTTTCCCTGCTCGTTAGGAATACTTGTGAAAGCACAACCTTTCCCATTTACCCCACCACACCTCATCTCATCTAGAACTTACTGCACCTTCAGATTTCATAGTGTAAAAACAGGCACAGAAACTCTGGAAATGACATACTTATAAAAGGGGCATTGTTTGGAGGGGATGGGGACATTGTTTGAGGGGAGAGAACTTAATTTGAAATCAGTAGTTTGGAAGAAAAGGAAAAAAACCACCAGTTAAGATTAATTTCAGTAGAAATTTAGTTAAAACTATATGTATACATACAGATGCATGTGTGCATACTCTTCTTCAAGTAGCCAAAGTTCCCTTTTTTCTTCCAAAATCATTGATTTATTTGAATATTACTTTTACTGGAATTGGATGAGCAAGGCTATGTTACTTAGATGATTGTCTTATTCTCTTTAGGATTCCAACTTCTTTTTAAAATTTTATAACTTTTGCTTTCTTCTGATTTTAATTCTAATTCGTGAGGACTATAAAATGAAGATAAAGATACCTATTACTATTGTGGTATTAATGCCATCTTATAATCTAACTTATAGTTATTGCTAGGGGTTTTTTAAGGGAAGAGGGTCGATGTTATGCTTTAGATGATGAGTTGATATTAAGAAAGATTAAATATGTATCCACCTCTTACATATTATATTATAGTATTATCTAATGCTCAAATGCAGTTGAAAATATATAAAATTGCCAGGTGCAGTGGCATACACCAGTAATTCCAGTGACTTAGGAGGCTGAGAGAAGAGGATTGCAAGTTCAAAACCAGCCTCGGCAACTTGACAAGTCCCTGTCTCAAACTGAAAAATAAAAAAGGTCTGTGGACACGACTCAGTGGTAAAGTATCCCTGGGTTCAATTCCCAGTACTAAAAAATAAAAAGAAAGGAAAGAAATTATATAAAATTAAATGGTTTTAGAAATAATTCAGCATGAAAAAACCCCTGAAGTTAGAAAAAAAGTAAGTTAATAATGAATAAAGTAATGCAGATGAGTGAGACAAGGGCTGTTACCCTTTATTCTGGTAAAGGTCTAATGATTTAGAATTAGGAAATGCACACAGCATTTGTCAACACTTCTGAAATCCTGTCACCAGGGCAGACAGTACTTATTGATAATTGTCCTTTTTCTACTGCATTTGATATAGCCGTTGTTGTATTCAAATGGAAACCTATATAATATCCTAGGTATAATCTAGTAAGGCATGGGATGAAGGTAATGGAAAAATGACAAAAAATTTTCAGATCACTTTTAGTAATGCTTCTGTGAAAGGGAGGAAGGCATAGGATGTAACAGTTGTTCAGCTCCCTCCATGGTTCTAGTCCAGGCCTTCTGTTACAATGAGTTAAGGAAAGCTGGTGTTAGCCTGGTGGTTCTCAACATTGGTACCAAGACCTCAGTGAGTGATTGGCTTGTTGGGATGTTGTGACTGCATCTTCTCAGAGTGATGAAGTTCTAGAGCTTGCTTCCCTTCCCTAGGTATGGCACGGAGCCTGTGGCCCATAACCTAGGTCTGCTCCTGGGCATATGGATTACAGAAGCATGAGAACTTCATCTTTCCCCACCTCGGGGCAAGAGACACTGGCTGTGATCTGCTGTGGCGAGAGAAAACCACCGACTTGTCATTTATTTTGAACTGGCTTGCTCGTGGGGAAGACTCACAGCAGCAGCTGTGACAGCAGCAGTAGTTACAGAAGTGAGAGTCCATTTCTCCACTGGTCATTTCAGAACTCTTACCCCCAGGGAAAGTCTGATTCACAGAGGCTTTGGGACATTGGTGCTTCACGGTTTAATTAGAAAAAGCTAACTCTGGAAGAAAGATGTCAAGTGGACACATACTACACTGGATAGGTGTCTGACTCATGGGGAATGACACAGGGGGAAAGCTTGTTCAGAATATTGTTCATTTTCTTGTTATTAAAAACTGAGAGAATTAGTGGAAATTTTATTCCACTTCCCAGAAAGGGTTAAGGCTTCTTTGGTCACTTCATAGGGGCCTTTGTGAGTTCAGGTGGCCACAGTGGTTTAGCACAGCAAGGTAGAGAAATGTTTGGCACTTTTTTTTTATATTATTATTGTAAACTGGTAGATCTAGGCAGATTTCAGGAAGGAAGTTAAAATGTGGGGGATGGTTAATAACTCCTCTCATGTGGGGAGGCTCTCATTCTCAAACCAAAAAGTTATATTCACATTTATATTTGTCTTCCTATCAAAGTAACGATTCTCTCTCCTCCTGTCTCATCTATTCTGGGCAGAGGTTAGAGGTAAGGGAGGATTAAATATTGAGTGGGTATTTAGAGATCACTTCCCTCCCTTTTGGTCTTCCCTTTAGTGACATTGTCTCAGTCTCTTAGGAAGCACTTTGGGGAAATAAAATCCATGTGAAACAGGCATGTGAAATCCCAGTTCCTTGACATTGTGCTCACTGGTACAGAAACAAGACAGGGTGGCAACAGGAAATTCCTGGGAAAGATTTTTGTTTCAGAACATTCCTAGGTAGAAATTCTGAGGGGGGAGTTCCGGACAATACCTGGTCAAGGTAGAAGAAAGGAAACATGCAAGAGACACTTGCATGTTCATGTGAAGCTGCTGGGCTAGTGAGTTAACCAAGAAAGGGAAGGCTATTTAAAACCACACCAAACTGGATAAAGTACTGAAGTAGCAGAGGCCTGGAAAAGACAAAATGTGTTTCCAGTGTTTCAAAAAACAGGAAGAGCAAAGTGAACCTGCCAGTAGTTATACTCTCAATTTAAAGCTAACCTCAAGTGGAACTGTGGAAAAAACATTGTGGAAAAAACAAAAAAGGGCAGGTCTGATTAATGAGAAGGTTAAGCAGGTCAGAAGAATCAGCAGTTTGATAAACCATATTTTAAAAATTACATTCATGAAACTGGGGGTAAAAAAGATAGTAGGATTTGATAATGAAAGTGCTACACTAAAATAACTGGGTTTGTGGTTGAAAAAGTAATTAATCACAAATGATTAATTCATTCATTAATACTTGCAGCCATGCCTCAGGGCTCATTAGACTAAGCCTAAAGTAGAGATTTCTTCTTTCACTTCTAACTACTTTTGCTTTTATTTTCATATTTAGTTAAAAATATGTGTAGTCCTATTATAGATTTAATTATTATTATTTTTTCTTTTTACTGTGCTGGGAATTGAACCTATGGCCTCCTGCTTTCTGGGCAAGAATTGTATCACTGAACTGCATTTCCAGCTCCTTGATTTAATTCTCTGATTTTTTTCTGGCTGCTGTAGAGCTGCTATGAATGACTAGCCATTGTTTCTATAGTCAAGATTTTTATGGCTGTATAATATTCCACCTGGAGACTGGTCTTCACTATACCTTGTGTTGAATATTAGATTATTTCAAAGATATTTTTGCTGTTTCAAATAACCTGCTATGAAAATCTTTGCATAATTACACTTTTCCCCAGTTTTGGATCATTTCCTTAAAATTATGTTTGATATACAATGAGTAAAGGAAATGAACATCTGTGTGACTCTTTGTCCTTATTGTTAGATTACTTTCTAAAACTTCATCTTTCCCAGGGTGGAGGAAGAATGGATGTGGCCACCTGCATCTACTGCTACTACATAGGGTGAAAGATTTGGTGCTGCTGGAAATGATTCTCACCTGAGGGGATATTGTCATCTCCAAGGGAATCCTAGACTTACAAAAAATATTTTAATGAATTTCTATGGAAAAAAAGAAGGAAAACCTTCTGCTAATCTGAAGTTTTAGATAGCCCCTCCCTGGAGGGGTTTGTTTTTTTCTGGTTCATATTATCCTATGTAATAGATTTGGGGCCTATATACTTAGGGAATAAATGAGATTTTTAATAAATGGAATCTTGTTTTAGATAAGACAGCACTGTAAGATGCCTTCCACGTTGTGGTTGCTCAACACAGTAAGTGAAACGTTGAGGGAAACTTGTTATTGACAGTTGCCTTGAAGTGAAGTTTTCTTTTGGTCACGTGGTGAAAATTAGACCATTCTGCTTGACGTTTCAGATATTTTTCCACCCAGGTTTTCTTAAAATGAGGTTTGCTTCGACAGTTCACTGTTACAGCTAATATTTGCAAATACTGTAACAAAAAACTGTTTAAACATGAAAACAAATATTCAGTCTGTCACATCCCAACCCTTGTGGAAAAGGAAAATACTTAAAAAAAATGGGAATTCTTAATATTACAAATGGTTTGCAACAGGAACCATTTAAAAACTCACAACTTTAATAAGTGAAGGAGACAAACTGATAAAAACCACACACATGTTTAGTGCATGAGGTCATCAGTCTCCTTCTCACCTTCAAAACAAAAGATTTCCCCTCTAGTTTTTCTTTTTTCTTACTTGCTTTTCTTCTGTTTTTTTTTCATTCTCTTTTTTTCTTTTCCTTTTCTTTTTTTTTTTTTTTGACAACCACGTCAAGTTTTCCTGGCTGTGGGTAGGGAGCAGTACTCCAACTATTAAGCTGTGTGAGAACAGTGAACTTGGTCAGCAAGGATCATTTGTCTCCAGTTGTCAACAAAGGCTTGTTTTACTAGGAACAATGACTACGCAGGTTTGTGCAGAATGTTGTGTGCAAAAGCGTTAATCAGTAAGCAGCTTGAGCCATACTCAAAATCTCTTTTACATAGTTATTTTGCTCTTTAGGGGTGATTGTTGTTTCTGTCATTGGCAGCATCTGAAAAAGAAGTTCATCAGTATGCCAGGAAGCATTCTGCAGAGAGAGCTTGACTCAGTCCTCGGTTCCTTTCTTTTGGTTCTCTTTAATCAGTTTTCACCAACCCACAGCCCGTTATTATTGATGTTTAAGTACAGCAAAGTGATTAAATGATAATGATCTTGGTTTCCATCCAAGATGAAAAAGATTTTGCTAGCTTTGGGAATACTTCAGCACCGTCGATGGAGTACATTTTTACACACTCACACACTCACATTCACACTCACAGAGGACCTTGGTTCCAGGAAGTAGAGAAAGGAGGACTTGGCCATTGAGAAGAGTGCTAGTACAGAGCCAGCAGGAGTAACTGGGGGGTGAATGGATTCTTCTGCTCTGTTTGGCACTTACCAAAAGGACTGAATCACTACAAGAAACATTCTGAGCTTCATTCCAGCATGGCTGGATGACTGAGAGATTAAGCTGTTAGAGACCTGAAGCTGATAAAAGTTCCATTTTGAGTCCTGAGCAGTGACACACATCTGAGCCCTCTCAAGGTACACATATTTCAGAGATGTCCCTCGGCTTTCCCTACTCAGGGAAACCCCTTCACTTACTCAGTCTTACCAGTGCACCTTCCCTTGCCTAATGGAGGCAGGAGGACCAAGGTCATGGAGCCTTTTTGAACCCTCCAGTCTCGGTGAGGGAGTGAAGAGCTGTGACTATGAGGTCTAAAGTCAGATAAACCTCTTCTGAAACAGAGGACTGACCTTGAACAAGTCACTTAAGCTTTCCATATTACCAGTAAACAGGCAGATAATGGATTCACATAATCGTAGCCAAATACTAACTGACCTCTGACTTTGAACCAGGTGCTGTGCTGGGTATATTATATATGCTGCCTCATTTAATCCCCAACAGAGGTGCCTCTGTTATTCTTTAGCTTTATAAACAAGGACCCAGAAGGGTTAAAAAGTCCTGTTGCAGGTGAAATAGCTAATATGTAGCAGTCCAATTACTGGATTTCTTGAACCACGTTCATTCTACAGTGCCATCCTGCCTCTCCCTGGCTTGATGCCTTTTAGACCAGGGTTCCTGCTTCTGAAGGACTGAAGAGGCAGGGAGAAAAGGCTGACCAAGCATGTCCTCAGATCTAAAATTACCTTCTGCTTAGCTTCTCACTGCTCATGACTGGGGAGTGGGGGTGGTGTGTAGACCCACAGGCATTAACTTCCTAACAAATCACTGGGCAGAGTGGTTTGCAGTAAGTAGTTAGGTGTAGTGAGAATCAGAAAGGAAAACAAAGGCTGAGGTATCTCATGGAAGAACTTCCCTTGGGGAAGGAGTCATGAAGTAATAATAATAACAGTGACATTACAGGTTCTAATGAGTCTCTTTGGTCAAAGGTCTTTCAGTGGGAAATTGGGGTATGAGGATTTGTGTAGCTGGACCACAACAGTGGCACCATGCCTTGGAGCAAGTTTTTAGAAATGCCCCTTGGAGCATCTCATAAGCCCTGAGTATTTCATTGACCTTGAAGGGCATGTTCCCTTGCCAAAACTGGACCTGTTGAAGGAAGTTCTGGACCCCTCTGGATTGGCAATCCTTCAATAGTACCTGTGCAGACCCAGGAGGGGATTGATTTTGGTACAAAGTACAGACTCTTGGAGTGGGTCTGGCTAGTGACTAGTTTGGGGGTTTGTGTAGTCACAATGGCTGGTTGTAATTTTGGGGTGTTTGAAAAAAGACTATAATAAGAGAAGCAGTGGTTAACCAAGAGCTCAGGGAATCACCTCACCTGTCATGTTTGAAGATTGACACCTTTGAAAAAGGTGCCACCTATGTCTTTATATCATTGATCAAAATTGTGTAATCAGCCATTAGAGCTCCTCCTCCATGTTAATACAGGTATTACTGTCATTCATGGTGGTGGTGGTCATGGGAGTGGAGTAGTTGATGGTTTTCTAGAGTAGAAGAGATACTGACCCAAACACAAAAATATCTTGCCCCCACACTGATTCCACTCCATTATTATAGGATTAGGATGGATAAAATTCCCTGGGTAATTATAATCTACCACTTGTTATATCTTAGTGCTAAATGTTTTTTTTCTTTATTTATTTTGGTGCTGGGAATGAACCCAAGGGCATTTCACCTCTGAGCCATATCTCCAGTCCTTTTTAGTTTTTATTTGGGGATGGGGTCTTTCTAAGCTGCTGAGGGTGTTACTAAGTTGTTGAGGCTAGCCTCAAACTTGGGATCTTCCTTTATCAGTCTCCTGCTTCACTGGGTTTCCAGAAGTTGCCACTGCACCTCACTGTAGTGCTGAATGTTTCAATATGACTTAGTAAATGAAGGAAAAAAAAAATGGGAACATGGAACATGGGTGGTTTTCCTAATTTTAGATGCCTTCTTAAGTTCCTCCAAATTCTTCATCTTTAACATGAGTACTTCCAGGACCATCTTGATGATAACAGTTCTAACTTTTGTTTTGTAGTAGTCTGTCTATTGTTAGTACCTGTATAATGAAAATTTCTTGTTTAATAACCCCCAAACTACTAGAGATTATTATCTGTTTTAAATAAAACATTGAAGTTCAGAGCAATTATAATGTTGCTCAAAGTCATAGAGTAAATAAATGGCATGTGAAGATAGGAACTTAAGAATGCTGAAGGTAGGTTTCTCTGTTTCATTTTAAAAAATGTTTTGAGTTGTAAAACAGTGAACTAAATAAATGTATACAGATATTTCTTATAAAAACACTAAAAGTGTAAAGAAATTATTTCTCTTGATTTCTGGTAACTTGGAAAAGGTATTATTTCTTCAAATTACCTATTGTGGAACAGAGGGAAGGGCTTTAATGGGAACACTGTGACAACTACATGTCCTTGACCAGTGTTATTCCAGCCTTCCATTAGGCTCCTTGAAGCGCATTCTTTAATAATAATACTTCCCTACGAGGATCTGTGAGTGGTAAATCTTTGAATGTCTGAAAATGCCCTTATTTTGCCTTAAGGATTAAATGATACTTTAGCTGGGCATAAAATTTTTGATTGATAGCAGTTTTCCTCAGAACACTGAAGATTTTATTGTTGGATTTGCTTTTAAGAAGTTTGATAACCATTTAATTGTAATCCTTCTGAGAGTTTTGCTTTATTCTGAATGTCTGTTTCACCAGTGTTATTTGGGTGTGAATATGTCTTTATCCTGTTCATTCTTCCAATCTAATAACTTGTTTCTTTCTCCAGTTCTGGGAGATCTGGTCAGATAGTTCATCATTGTAATTCCCTTCATTTTCTTTCATGACATTGTTATTTCATACATGTTAGAACCTGTTAATCTGTCTTCCAAATCTCTTAACTGAATCTTAATTTCAAGAATGAGTATTTTCCTTACTGTGCTTCCTTCTAGGTGTAGTAAGATAACACCTCTTAAGCATTATTTTTCAATTCACTCTTCTTTTTGAATGTGTCAAGTGTGGATTTTAACCCATTTACTGGATTTTTACAGTTCAATTTAGTGTACTTTTACTCTCCATGATTTTAATTGTTTTTATTGTTATCTATTCTTATTCTCTATTTTATTTTCATAAATTTATGTTTATTTATAATGGATACTTCTTTATTCATTTCATTAATCATCCTAAACATCTTTAAAGTTTTTGTCTGGCTATTCTATGAAATTAATTTCATTTGGACTGAATTCCTAACTTGATGGTTGATTTGACTTTCTTAGAATTAGATCTTTTATGTGTTTTGGAATTTTAGTTCGTGGGCTCATTTTGAATGTAAGGAATTTTTATGTTTTTTATATTGTTTCTTTCTCTCATTCTCCCTCCTTTACTAATGTTTTTGTGGTTTTACAGTTGCTTTCACCTGGTCCCCAGGCCCAGTTGATAATTAGGTATTATGTAGGTATTTTGGGGGACGATTACAGATTCGTGGAACAATCAGGCAGCCTGACTCAATTCCTCTCCTAAAACTTCTTTCCTTCTTCTCTTGGGTCATAGCTGCTGATGAATCTGGAGACCCACATACTATGTCCTTCATCATTTTGTATAACTTCTTTTTTAGCTGTGTGGAAATTTGGATATTTGTAGAAGAAGGAGGAAGCCCTTCCTCAGTCCTTGGCTTAAGTAGAAAGACAAGTGCATCCCTGTCTGGCATGTGTCAGTTTGGAGAGTTTGGATTCTTGTACCCTCAGAGGTCCAGTTTTCTGTGACTTCTACCTGCTTCTGACTTGGGAGTCTTGCATTTTTTGCCCTCAGTCCTCTTTTTTAAAATTTCTGTTTCTTTTCTGGTTAATGAAGATTTATCTTGCCTTTGAGACTAATGAAACTTACTGTTTTTTTTTAATTCAAATTGTAAATAAGAAGTATATTTGGATCAGAGGGACTGTTTCTGAGCTTGAATTTAAGGGCTGACTTGACCTGGCCTGCACCATTTCACTTTTCTTCCAAATCCTTTCCAAGGAATGCTGAGGTACTATTGTATTGCTGTTTGCCTGTTCTTCTTCCTTCTCTTGCAGAATTGCTTCAGAAATCAAGGGATTTACTTTCTTCCTGGTGTTACCATGATTGGGCAATATTCAGAATAAATTTCAAAGCTCCACCTTCAGTGTAAATGTCAGTGTTATCTCAAGTTAGGGAGAATAATATTAAGAAGTAAGTAAGTTTACAGAAATTATTCTCATGAACCAATTTTCAGGAGATGTGACATTTGATATGATGTGTACTCAAGTATAAACTTCTGCTTAGCTTTCATGTATGTTATGAAATAGCTGAAAAAGCTTCATGGGTTGTTAGGGTCTTCTTTCTTCCTTATTTTTTTAAATAAGAAATAAGATTGTAATAAAAATTTTCCATCCAAGTTTTTAGAAAATCAAATATTAATAAAACTGGAAATATTTTATTTATCTTTTCAACATCTTAATAAATGTGAAATAGTCAAGGGAACCAGAGAATATCCATGCTTCAGGGCATTTCTAAATGTGCTTGACTCTCAGAAGCTTCTTCAACCCTTTAAACTCACAGACCCACCACCTCGCTCCAGTTGTTCTAGTTGATGTTGCTCTTTTGCTTGGATCCTGAACGTTGGTTGTTGGTCATGATCATCAACCAAAATTAGATATCTTGACATTCTTTCCTCAAGTATTATAGTTTAATATCAACCATTTAAATTTAAAATTATTACTCATTTAAAGTTATTCTCTCTCTCTCTTTTTGTGTGTGGCAGTACTGGGAATTGAACCCAGAGGTACTCTACCACTGAGCCACATCCTCAGCCATTTCTTTTTTTTTTTTATTTTGAGACAGGGTCTCACTAAGTTGCTGAGACTGGCCTTGAGCTTGTGGCCCTCCTACCTCAGATTCCTGAACCATTGGGATTACAGGTGTGTGCCACGGTGCCCCAGCTCATTTTAAATTTATTTTTTAAATATGCACAAGGCACTGAGTGCCATGGCACATGCCTGTAATCCTGGTGGCTTGGGAGCCTGAGGCAGGAGGAACAGGAGTTCAAAGCCAGCCTCAGCAAAAGTGAGGTGCTAAGCAACTCAGTGAGACCCTGTCTCTAAATAAAATACAAAATAGGACTAGAATGTGGCTCAGTGGTGGAGTGCCCCTGGGTTCAATCCCTGCAAAAATGCACAAGGCAAAATTTTCACCTAAATTAAAAGGAAGTTCAGTGAAAGTAAGTCTCTGCAATTCTGGCCTATTTCCTTAGGCCTCATCCTCAGAGATGGCCAGTACTGTTTCCTTGCATATCCCTTGTGAGATTTCCTATGTATGTATGCGTATATTCCCTTTTTTCATAGACTGTATCAATATGCACCTTTCTGAAATCTTGTTTTTTATACCTCACAATTTATTTTGAAATTCTTTCCCTATTAGTGTATATGAACCTGCCTCATGATTTTTTGCATCAAAATAAAAATACTAGAATTTTAATATTCAACAACTCATCATGTAGAAACTGTTAATGTCCATGACACATTTGTTTTATTTAAGAGTAGAATGAACTCCCTTTGGCTTTCCTGGTGAGAAGATTTTGAAACTTCATATTAAGAAAAAGAACAGAGCAGTTTCCCTGTGTGGAAGTCAGCTCATGGGCCAGCCCTTCAGTTCTGTGTTTTCAACAATAGGTGGCACCAGCAATTTCTGTATTGGGGCTGTATGGAGATGGAAAGCATCATCATTTTGATCATTTTTCATTTCATATCGTTGTATTCTCAGATTATTAAGAGCTAAGATGTGTTTACCTGAAAGTCTGAGGCTCGCACAGGCATGCATACGTACATGGGGGACCAGGAAGCACTTTGTAGAGAGGTACCTTTAGCAGGATGCTAAAGCCTCACCCATTTCATATTTACAGCAGACATCTAGTGAGACCAGACATTTAGCACATTAGATTTCAGTAATTATGGGTATGATTTTATATGGCCAGAAATATATCTTTTGAGATTTATTTTGGTGGAAATTTGGTCTTGGCCACATATGTGAATTTATCATTGCAATGAGGTTATGTGCTCTCAAGGCTTCACCTGTCAGATTTGCATTGACAGTTCTCCATCTCAGCCCTGAACCCTCCTCCATGCTCCCTGTCCCTTGTGCCTAGACATTCATCAGCATTTGAAACACAGCATTTTAAAACTAAATTCATTGTTAGCCTCCAGAGGGCAATTCTTTTTTTCTGTTGCCACCTTAAATCTCTCTCCACCAATTTCTAATTTGTCTTTCAAAAATTTCCCTTTATTTCTGTTCCCTGGCAATACAAGGCTTTGATCGTGTTATAAGTGGATGATTATCCTGGCCACACCTCTTTTGTTCTTGTTAAGTATGGGGAGAAAAATTCTGACTTGAGAATGGGAAATTGATACCCTGGTCCTCAACCATGTTTTCTAAGTTAACTTAGAAACAAACCATGTGATCTTAAATAGATTTTGATACACTTTCTGATGTCATCATCTCTTTGCGTAGAGAGATAGACCTTGGAAATGAGAAAGTGAAGGGAGGTTCCTCAGCCCTGAACAGTGTCAGTTTTTAGTTGAATTAGCATTGCTTCTCCCTTTCTTTTCCTTCCTGAAGGCAGCACATATCTCTTTTACCTGCATTATGCTTCGGGTTCATACCATGATGACACCTGTGAATTTTTGTTTTCATTGAAACTTTGATAGTATAGAAGTCCCAGGTTGGCCTGCTGTGTATCTTTATGATAAAGTCTTATACATTCCAGGGTTCTTCAAGTCTTCTTCTGTGTTCTGTAAATTAGTATTTATCAACTTCTTTAGGTATTCAAGTCACTCTTTCCGTCATTAGTAAGAAACTCATATCGAACCACCAGAGCACACATTCAGAATCATGAATATTCTTTGTGCCCAAAACTTTTGACTGATCTGTCCCATATTTTGCCATTATGTCAGGACAGGGCTCCATACCAAAGAAGTCGTGATGCACTCCTGGAGTTGCAGCCTTCTCCAAGAGTCCAGCTTCAATAATTCTTTCCTAATTTCCTGCTCAAGTCATTATGTAGGGGACTAGGGGAGATTAACTACCCCAGAAAGGAGTACCTAACAAAGGAATGAAAAGAAAACAGGGTGCTTGGTGGGGTTGCCATATGCCGCAGAGAAAGCTGAGACTTCAGGACTTCCTTTTGCACCACCCCTTATCTGCCAAGAAAGTCAGAACTGCTGTGTCGTTCTTCTCTGGACCTCTCCCCACACCTGACTTCCTACCTACCTGCTTGCTAGGACTTTTGTTTTTCTTCAAGGGTGCCCCTAATTCCTATTATCCCCAGATCTCATCTGCATATGGCTGAGATCCACCAATTACCCCTTAAAGATCAATAATTCTGATCCCTTTTGCAACAGGTGGGTTGATTTTCTAGAAATTTATTTCAAACCAATAATAAGTCACCAATTCCAGAAGGCACAGTATAAACTGAACACTTTGTACCCATTGTCTTTATGGTCCTCATCAGCAACTCTGTGAGGTTATCTCATTGCTCCTGTCCCATTTTGTGGTGGAGGAAAGCACGATTCAGGAGAGTTAGGTAACTTACTTTAAGGTCAAGTAGATAAGGAGTGGCCGGAGGAAGGAGACTTGGCTCTTCTCTGCATACCTTGCTATCTCCCAACTTTGAAGCAGTTCTATAAAGTTCTACTTCAGAAAGAAGCAGGAAGCCATACAATTTTCTTATCTTGACCCTTGCTTAGCTCTTTCTTAGGTTTTACTCCCTCTCAGGCCTAGAGGAGTTATTTCTGTGAAGCCAAGTTCCAGCCCAGGCAGAGTACCCTTTAATCTTTACTAGGAAAAGAACTAAAATTGTTTGAGTTTCCATAAGTTGTCTCTGCTGGCAATTTTTTAGTTTTTTAAGCATATATTTATTCTAGTGAACTGAGCTAAACACTAGGTATAAATTGTTAAAAAGGCATAAATGAACCTGTCTTTATGGAGTTTTATAGATTAGTTGGAGATAATGCAGGCTATATGTAAATAAGAAAAAAATAACCAAGTAAAAGACCAACTTAACTTCTATTCATTCTTACTGTCAAGATATTAGAAAGCAGAATAAACCTGTAAAAAGATATTTATCTGAATATATTGTGTCATGGGCAGGAATTAGTAATCAAATCATTATGTGCTTGATGTTAATTAAAAGAAAATAATGAAATTCCTGAGAGTGATTTAGATGGGCTGGAATAGTACCTATCACGTTCACATTATGTCTATTTTTAATTCTGCTAAAATGATAAATTCATGGTAAAATGATAATATTTCAGGCAGATGGCGCTAATAAGTATTCTTGTAGTCCTAAAACATTGAGTTAAAAAATTTGTGGGTTGCTTTGACCTCCTCCTCCCTCATTTTCCCTGGAGAAACTAAAACTCACAGAAATTTGCATATGTAGCCTTCCCCTTACTTCCCAAATTCATGATTTGTAGGATGAATAGACTGGTTTATTCAAGGTCTCAAGAGTTCAGGTTGTCAACATATCACCCTTTCATACATTAGCAATGTCAATGACTTGGAAATTAATATGATTTGAAATTTCTGCTTCTTTCCTTTAGATGTGGTTGAAGTACTGTGAGTTCATCATGAAGAAGCAGTCAGTTAGATCCTCTCTTTAGCCCGTCTTGTGTAAATTTCATCTAATACTACTAAATGGTCTTACTAGTTCTAGTGACTCAAGAGGCAGTTTTACTCTGTGTGAGTATTTTAGCAGACCACATTAAAGCATTTATGTTCCTTGTTAGGTTGCAGGAATGAGTTTTCTTAATGCCATCACTGAATTCCAATGGAGGAAATAAATTACTCATGCATTTTCTAATGGTTAAAAAATTTTCCAGAGTCTTGGCTGTCTAGTTCTCATCATGTAGAGAGGTTCCATTACCAAAGACTCATTGATATCGTTTTCACACACAGGCTGATGCTACTTAGAAAATCAGCCTAATAAAATATTCGAGTCATAGATTCTGGCTCAGAATTTCAAAGGGTAAACTATATGAGAGACAACCTTTTGTAGTTATGGGAAAAATGTTAGAGCTGGAGGAAAAAACAAAACTGATCTTGTCTTACTAACTTTGTAAATATGGGCAACATAACTTACGTGAGCCTTGTTTTCTTCATCTGTACGAGTAAAGACAGTCTTGAGGATGCCTGCTATAACTCTCATGATTGTTGAGAAAAATCAAATCAAATTACAAGTGTGAAAACTCACTTGAAAAATACTGCACAGATACATGTGAATGTAAGGGTTTAAAAATATTGTAGTAATGATAGTGATACTCAAAGTGACAATTTTGATCTAAATCTTGGCATAGAATTATGTATATGAGAACATTAGATGGGTGCTTGAATGCTTTTATGTGTTGGTATAGTGACAGTGTTGAAAAATGCAAGTCACTAAAGGAATGATTTTGCTGTTTGAGATTAATGCCAGTAAATGGAAGTAGCTTGAAATATCACCTTTGTTCCAAAAAGGGTTAAAAGCAGCTTCAAAAAACAGAAATAACTTAAAGAGATGAAAAACAGGTAAGTGAGGAAATGGGAGAAGGGAAAATGTGATGAAATAAAGGGTGAAGTTAGGACCCTAATTCACAAGTTAGGACCCTGCATCTCAAGGCCCTGTTCCATTTGCTAGAGGTGACTCAGAGGTTTGGCTCCAAATTTTCCTGCAACCAGTTCAGTGAGGGAAACATTGTCAGATGTGTGAATCATGGTGAAATAGTGAAGCAAAGCTGTTCCTAATAATGAGACACAAGACAATGGTTTTCCCAGGGACTCTTCCTAAAGAGGACAGTGTATGATGAACAACATCCTCTTAAGACTTCTAGTGGTAGATGTTCCTATGATCTTTGAAGCTGTTATTGGTATGACTGCCAGATGAAAAATTATTGGAAAATTCTTTGTTTGCAAGCCTTTATTTACTTTGTTAAAATCATGATTTAATGTATTTTAGGACTAGAAATACTCTGAGATCACCTTGGTCCCTCTCGTTTCACAGATTAGGAACTGAGTGCTCTCGGCACTGAGTCGAAACTCAAGGTACTCTGTGGGTTTGTGGATCCACATAAAAATAGTTTGCTCTGAGCCAATTCTGTGTGATCATGAGAGCTTTCCTGGTCTCAGTATAAATACAATTTGGCACTTTCAGCATGTTTCTAATTGTGAGTTTAGCAGTACACTGTGGGGATTTTTTTCTGACTGCTGCAAAAAAGTAGAAAGCTATTGAATTTGAGGGCATTTTCTCATAGTTGTTTGTTTGATCTGTTTTGTTTCACTATAGAAGCTACCAGTATGCCCGCAAAATTGGGTCTGAAATTTATAGAGAACAGGTCTTCATATAAAAAACTTCCTACATTTTAAGTTATATTGCTTGGGCTGCCCCCTCTCATAAAGAATTCTTAATACAACCAGAAAATGTAGAAAAGCATTGATATTTTTAAGCAAACAAAAAAGCAAACCCTTATTTTGAAACATAGATGGAAATTTAAAATAATGGCCAGAAGCCAATAGGAATTTTGGGTCAGCTTCTAGAGCAAACTGGTTTGCTCGTGGTCATAGACAGGGACTTCCGATGTGAGTAGTGGTTATTCAAGAGGTTCCTGTGGTGTGTTAGAGGTGGATTAAAACAATATTCTCTCATCAGGGAGCTTAGAGCAACCCAAAAAATAAACAGGTGGCCCAGGTGCTATAGAAAATAAAGGTGGGTCTTCAAAAGGATCCGGCTGCAGGCTGGACAAGTATCAGAGGAGCCTGATTCTTCATGGTTCATTTATGAGCAGTCTGGTTGCCTCCCTCTTTGAGGAGACTTTGAACCTAAGGACAGTGGATTATAAAATGATGTATGTACAACTTACATCTATGCATATTAGATGAGAAGTCACGAATCAGTCTCATCCGCAAGGTTAAATGACTTGCCCAAAGTGGCACAGTGGAAGACCAAGCCTTGAGTGGCCTCACTTCAGCTTGGGGATATGTGGGGTTGTGCTGGGGTGGAGAGGCAGGGGAGGTGGTACAGATGTGAAATGCCCTCTTCCAGCTGTCTCTTTGTTTCCTAATTTGTAAATTTAAAAATTTGGCCCAGATATCTTAAAGCAACTTCATAAATATAAAAAGATTTTCCCTGTGAAATGTAGGTGTGGGAGATGTAAGTATTCAAAAAGTGATTTTTCTCTTTCCTGGAATGATCCCAGCCTATTTGAGAAGGAGTGGGGTTTTTCCCCCCTCTGATCTCCTAGGGAACAGCAGTTACAGGAGTAAACCTGAGGGCTACTGAGATAAATAGAACAGAGGCATGATCCATTATTCCCCTTCTGCTCAGTATAGCCTTGTAAATGAACACGTTGGCCCAAGAAA
This sequence comes from Glaucomys volans, assembly GCA_020662805.1. NCBI lineage: Eukaryota > Metazoa > Chordata > Mammalia > Rodentia > Sciuridae > Glaucomys > Glaucomys volans. The sequence goes on along the minus strand of JAJEJO010000257.1, from coordinate 963,301 downwards.
TGGAACACTGCCTCTTTTAAATCTTACTGAAAGCAAAATGAATTTGATGTATTTTATCTCAAACATACGCACTTGCTAAGCCAGTTTGTTAAGATATAAAGCACATACACAGTTTTCCCTCAAATTGCTAGCCCATACTTTAAAAGTATAGTGCATTCTCTGGGATTGGATACTGCCCAGATCTGGTCCAGGTGATACTTTTATTCTTTCTTTCTTTTTTTTTTTGTACTGGGGATTGAACTCAGGGGCATTTGGTCACTGAGCCACATCCCCAGCCCTATTTTGTATTTTATTTAGAGACAGGGTCTCACTGAGTTACTTAGGGCCTTGCCTCAGCTAAGTTGCTGAGGCTGGCTTTGAACTCGCGATCCTCCTGCCTCAGCCTCCCAAGTGCTGGGATTACAGGCGTGTGCCACCACGCCCAGCCTATTCTTTCTTTTAAAGTAGCTCCTCTTCTTCTTCTTCTCCTTGTCCTCGTCATTGTCCTCCTCCTCCTCCTGTCTTCCTTCTTCCTTCTTCCTTCTTCCTATTATAGTTGTACATAATGGTGGGATTTGTTGTTACTTACTAATATGTGCACACGATATAACAATATAATTTGGCCAATATCCCTCCCCTGTGCTTCCCAACTCCTTCCCACCTCCCACCTCTTGGTCCCCTTCCTCTTTTCTACCCATTGCTTTCCAAACTATTATCCCCACTTTTCTTTTCCTTTTTCCTTTCTAGCTTCCACATATAAGAGAAAACATATGACCTTTGACCTTCTGAGTTTGACTTACTTTGGTTAGCATAATGTTCTCAATTTCCTTCCATTTTCCTGCAAGTGACATAATTTCATTTTTCTTTCAGTGAAACTGCATTGTGTATATACGCTACATTTTCTTTATCTCTTCATCTGCTGATGGAAACCTAGGCTGGTTCCATGGTTTGGCTATTGTGAATTATGCTGCTATAAATAAGAAGGACTTTAATTCTTTAGGATAAAAACTGAGGAATGGTATATCTGGGTCTTATGGTGGTTCCATGCCATATGACCTAGTCTTTCGGGGGTTCCTAGTCTTTTGAGGAATCTTCATAATGATTTCTATAGTGGTTGCACTAATTTACAATCCCACCAGCAGTGTAAAAGTGTCCTTTTCCTCAATATCCTCTCCAGTACATATATTATTGTTTGTATTCTTGATGACTGCTGTTCTGACTGGTGTGAGACAAAATCTCAGTGTAATCTTGATTTGCATTTCCCTAATTGCTAATGATGTTGAACTTTTTTTTTTTCATATATTTGTTTGCCATTGGTATTTTCTTCTTTTGTGAAGTGCCTGTTTAAATCATTTGCCCACTTATGAATTAGGTTATTTGACTTTTTGGTGTTAAGTTTTTTGAGTTCTTTATATATTCTGGATATTAATCCTCTGTCAGACGTATAGCTAGCAGATTTTCTCCCATTCTGTAGGTTCTATCCTCATATTCCTAATTATTTCCTTTGCTTTGCAGAAGCTTTTTAATTCAATGCCATCTCATTTATTACCTCCTGGCATTATTTCCTGAATTATAGAGGTCCTAATGAGAATGTGTCACCTGTGCCTTCATGTTTGAGTGTTGACCCTAGATTTTCTTCTAGGAGTTGCGTAGTTTCTGGTCTAATTCTGAGGTCGTTGATCCATTTTGAGTTGATTTTGTGCAGGGTAAGAGATGAGGGTCTAGTCTTATTCTTTAAAGTAGCACTGTTTTTTGACCTTAACAACTAAAAAATGTGCTTACTGAATTAGTGATCTCTGCATGTACTTTATACTAGATAGTGATTTGAAACATTTGGCAAGCTTCAGTGCTGAGAGATTAAGCAGAGTCTCGGAGGGGTCTGTTTATGTTTGTTGTAGGTGGTGAGTGTTAAGTGATTCATAAAAGAAATGGCCAGGTGAACAAGAGGGGAAAGGCTGGGCCTATTCTAAGCATCTCATTTTTGCCTGCCCATTTTCCTGGGCCCTCTGATGAGTCAGTGTAAGAACTGGAAGAACTGAGTCATGAGGAACCTGATGCAGAGAAAAGTTGTCTTTTAGACAGGTGGGTAGTGGGGGAGAGCTTGGTGGGTAGAATAGTATGTTGCTTGAGGGCTGTAACAGGAGAAGAGAAAGGAAGGCGAGCTCTGCTGCTGTGTGTGGAGAAGTTATGGTCCATAATGGCTTATGTCTGCATGGCACTGAGAGCTTGCAAAGTGATGGACCGTATTTCACTGGCCCTGGGTAGAGAAAAGGAAGGGAGGGAGAGGAGGCTAGATGTGGCACTGACAGCATGAATGATCAAAACAGAGGCGTTTGGAAGCTCCTTTGAGGCCTGTGGCAAAGCTCCAACTCCATCCTCCCAAGAGCTAGAGTAGCTTTTCCCTCTTTATCCTCTGGTTCTGCCCACTGGCAGTTGATCTGGTCCCAACATGCTTCACAGAGCAGTGTACACAAGATGGCAGTTGCACTTCTCAAAAAGTGACATGAAGTACCTTGGGTTTGCCATACAGATGGATCACTTGTGTCCCAAAAGAAGTGCTGCATGGGAGATGGAGATACGATAGCTCTGGGTTCATGTTTTTGTCTCAAACTAGAGACAAGCCATGGCCTGACTCTAGTTTTCAGTTCCCTCTCCCCTCTGTGGGGAAGTTTGCTAGGGGACCTCAGGGGTCCCTTTCAAGAGCTCAGAGATAGTTCCCAGCCCCAGCACTTCCAAAGATGCTGCCTTTTCAGACTGTCCCATTGTCATCATCGTGTGCCTTGGCCTCTTCTTGTCATTGGAGATGCTCTTAGTGCTTTTCCCACATATTTCTGCCCCTGGTATTTCCACATGTCATCTTTGCCTCTTTCTCTTACAGTATAATCATGTGTTAGCCAAAGGCAAGTGTTAGATTTTTCCATTCTGTGTCCTAGTAGCTCTTTCTTCAAACGTTGTTTAATATCAAAGGAGGTTTGTGTGTGGGTGTGGGGTGGGGGAAATCAGTTCAGATTCCTGGATTAAATCTACAGAAATTTCAAAACCTTTTACTTCACTAATTGATCTTTTTATTCTTATTCATCTAAAGAGAATGGTGAAAAATATTTTCCAGCTAATTCATGGATTCTACTATATATGTGTTTTGCACCTATAAAAAGTAATTTATTTCTTTTCATTTTCATTTGCTACTTATATATTTTTGGTTACCCTTTCTGTTTTAAAATAATTTTGAATTTACAGAAAAGTCATAAAAATAATACAAAGAATTCCTATGTGCCCTTAAGTCAGATTCCCTGTATTTGAAAATTTTGTATGATTTTTACCTTATCATCTTCACTCTTTGCTCTACCAGGATATCAAGAGTTTTGACCTACATATTGGTGTTTCGTTTCCTGAATCATTTGAGAGTAAGTTATAGTCATGTTGTCCTAATACTTCAAAAAATACTTCAGTGCAAATTGCCTAGAAAAGAAAAAATAGAAAAGAAGAAAGGAAATCCTTTTCCATTTTTCCCTTTCTTTTGGCTCCAGGATCCATCATTTAGTGTCTTTTAATCAGGCATAGTATCTTTTTTGGTTCTGGGAATTAAACCCAAAAGTGCTTAACCATTTAGCCACATCCCCAACCCTTTTTATTTTTTATTTTGAGACAGGTTCTCACTAAGTTGCTTAGGGCCTTGCTCAGTTGCTGAGGCTGGCCTTGAACCTGCAGTCCTCCTGCCTCAGCCTCCAGAGTTGCTTGGATTATAGGCGTGACCACCACACCCAGCTGGGAAGTAGTTCATTGCTTCCCTCCCTCCCTCTCTCCTTCCCTCCCTTTCTTTCTTCCTTCCCATTTCTGAAGAACGCTTAGCTACTTTGCCAAGGTTGCCTGATGATGAGGCCCAGACTCTGTACTCTGGATAGCAAAATATCAGACATGATGTAGGTCTTCAGTGCATGAAATCAGGAGGGGTTGATTTGTCCAGTGGTGTAGATGTGAACTTCTGTTCTTTTGTCAAGATAGTATGCACCATGTTTCTCCACTGTAGAGTTTATTAGTAAGTATTTTGTACCCATGAATTTAAGTGATAAATAAGGTTTTGATGTGGAACTATTTTGAGATTATTTAAATATCTTTATCCCCCTCAACCATATAATCTGCTTTCAGGTACATTGACTATTTTCTAAAACTATAATTCCTTCTAAACTTACTAGTTTTATTCTAAAGTTAAAAAAGATGATTTATATGGTGTTAGTGGTTTTTATTTTTTTTTCAGTGTGTTATAATCCATTGCTACCAGTATTTCCTTAGATGTTCAAAATTTCCCACATTTGATCAATGGAAACCCTTTCAAGCTACCTTAAGTCCTTCTGAAATGTCCATATCATTCTTTGAGTGATTCCTTACTCTTTGGTATACAGCAAGATGTTCTGGGCTCATCCACTGCTTTCTTGCCCTAGTCCTGGCTTCAGCCATTTCTTGTTCCTTTTAGTTGTCATTGGTATTTAGAAACCAACTCTGTGTGCTGGGTGTGCTCATTGCTATTAAGGTCTCATGGCTTCTAGGCTCTCACAGCAGGGAAAACAAGGAAAAATTTTAAAAATTAAATAAATAAGTATCACATACATTATACACACAGCCTCTATATATTTTTCTATATGTAGCTATATGTAAATGTTAAGATACATGAGTTGGTATCAGTATCTCCAATTCTAGTCCAACATCACAGGATTTACTCAAGTTTTATTCCTTTCCATATTTGTATTTCCCTTCTTTAGCTGTGAGAGCTCTGTTCCTGTTATGCTCAGTGTACGTATTTTCTCCATTTCCTAATCATTTGGACTACCTTCTGGGCCCTAACCTCTCCAACATATCAGTTATGCTGGACGGGCCTCCACCCCTGCCTTGTCCAGTGTGGGTCTGCTGCATGTGCTGACCATACCAGTCAAGGCTTCCCACTCCTCCCCCAGATCAGCTGTGCTATTGTGGATTTTTCAAAAAATGCATTCATGTTTTTTCATTCAAAGATGCTTGCAGTACTGATAACTTTAAGATCAGATTAGTAACTGGTGTTGTTTGGTCCTTCTCCGTGTTCACTATGGTTTTGAGAGAAGTTACTGATTTTTAAATATTTGATGATGGTTGAAGACTGTTGAGCCAGTTCACATTTATTGAAGAGTGAGTTAGTAGTGATTTTCAGCATTTTCTGTATCTTGAAATGTATAGAATTTGGTGATATTCATACTCTACACTGTTAAATGGTTATGATTTGTACGAGATACAGTCATTGGGCCTGGGGGCTATGGATGTTCAGGTCATCCTTGTCTTGTTACACCTGTCATTCAGAAAACTCTGGACTGGAACGTGGCACTTCTAAGCTGGTCAGATAGTTTGAAGACCTGTATCTGTGTCTATAGCCTGTGTGCCTGGTATTGGTTAGGTCTCTGAGTTAGATATGTGTCAGTGGTCACAAGAGTGACTGTGTAAGTGGACATAGATATCTCATGACAATTCACTGGCATATAGGTGCAGGAGCTCAAAGTATGTGGCTATAATTAACATGGTATTCACTATCATCTCCATTATTGGAGAATTAGGGTAAATGAATTAATAGATTTCTATTCCAGATTCATTCATTTATTCATTCAGCAGTTGTCTTTGAGTTCCTACTTATGTTCTAGGGAGTGTTAGCGATAAAAGAGATACAGTGACAGTGATTATTAATTTTGTCTTTCATGGGGCTCACATTCTAGAAGAGGAAAAAGACAATAAAGAAACAGAAGGAATTGTTCTAGATAGTTTCAGATAGTTCTGAGCACTATGCCAAAGATAAAGCCATGAGGGATTTTTAAGGTGGGAGGGAGTGGGATGCTAGCTCTGATTTACATTTGTTTGAAAGCTCAGTTAGGCTTTTATATGGGGCATGGATTTTGGGAGACAGAGTGGTTGTGAGTGACTAAGAGAAAGACAATGATGATTTAGAACTGGCTGCCCAATATGGTAGCTACTAGTCACACATGGGTGTTTAAATTACTTCTGAATTAATCAGCTTGAAAAATGTGAGTTTTTTTTTTTTTTTTCTCAATTGTACTAGCCACATTTCAAGTACTCCACAGAAACATGTGGCTGGCCTCTACCATATTGGCCAGTACTTACGTAGAACATTTCCATCATTTTAAAAAATTCTATTGGGAGGTTCTGGTTTAGACCATGGTTGTATTGGGGTAGGGAGACAGGTGGATTTGGGAGCTATCACTGAAGACTGGTTGATTAATAGAATGCTTTAATAGAAGGAAAGAGAAATTGGGGATGACATTTGGCTTTTTGACTTGAGCAGCTGGGTAGATGGACAAGATTGAGGAGGAACAGGATTGGTCATAGGGATCAAGAGTTCTGTGTTAGATATGTTATGCCATTTCTTTTAGAGCAGAATCTTAAGTCAATCTTAATGGAAGTAGAAGGAGAAGGAAAAATTTATTTTGATGAGCTTTTCAATCTCATAGCAGATGCTAAATAAGTCCCATATGTTTGTATGTCTCATCTTGTTTTAATTTTAAATAGTCCATTATTGTCTGTTGGTTGTTTTATTAAATACTATTTCATGCTGCTGTAGAATTTAATTCCACAAAAATCCCTTTGTTTATTTTAATTTTGTTTGAATTGTGATTTGGGATGCCAACTGAAACTGACCAGAAAATGAGGAGTTCTCTTTGTTCAAGAGTTACTTATCAAGGGATCACAGGTGTACCACCTTGGCCTGGGGCCTGCGATAGGTAATTTTAAAAGCCTACTGGCCTTGCCTTTTGGGGAGCTCTTAACACTCTAAAATATATAGATAAGGTACACCTTCTAAAGAAGCAACTGTGCAGAGATGAGGGTACTGCAAGCAGCCTTCCTTTAAACCATGACATTTCTTGGTCTCTTTATAGAAAGGTGATCCTTTCTGACACATGGACTGCCCACGGGCAGTACACTATATGTAAGTGCATGTGATTGAAGTTTTTCACTCTTAGCAGTTCTGCTGCTGTTGCCCTGTTTGGGAGGAGTCACATGCCTGCCTATGGTTAGGGTGAGAGACCATGTACTGACAGTAGGGAAGACTGAATACTTTTTTTTTAATGCCACAATGCTTTTATGGCTAATGGCCTACAACTGGGTATGAGATCTGAGCCAAGTGAATGAGTTCACATCCCTGCTCTATTCTTCCCTGCACATGTTCTTCTGAAGCATGAAAGTCCTCTTTAGCTGTTAGGGTTTCAGATTCATCACTGTTGTGCTCATGAACCAGTTACCCTGCTGCCCCACTTCATGCTCTGGACCCCATTTAATTGTTCTGTGGGAGTGGGGCAGATCACAGAAGGGGCTGACAAAAGCAAACTAGAGTTGACTTTGGAAATGCGACCTTCTCTTTTGTTCACTTTACTCTTACATTTTTTAGAATCACAGCTCCTGGTAGCAGTGATCCCCTTAATGTGGCTACCTTCCCTCTTGAATGTTCACTTATTAATGTATTGAGGACTCCATTCTCTCACGCTGTTGTGCATATCAGATCAATTCCAATTTGCTATTCAAGAGAGGAGGGGTTTTGATTTTTAATATAATGCATATGACATTCCTCATCTGCTTCATCTCTTTTTGTGGTGACAGCCCCTCCCCCACATCCCCATTTGTCAGATAGAGAATGAATATTTACAGAACTATAGCTTAGTAAGAACAAACTTACCAGGAAAGTTGGGGAGTTTGGAAACTTGAGTCCTAGACCTCATGGGACTTTGAGTGAACTGGAGAACATAGGAAGATTGGGCTAGAAGTGAAAACAAAGAACAACCAGGTATGCATCTCAGTGGATTTATGTGTCAGCCAAACCTTGACTCTCTTCAACCTTTTTTCAGAACCACTGCTGTGGGTCTCTGAGTCCAAAGAATTGGCCAATTCAACCCACATTTTCTTCTTGCATGGAATTAATTTAGAACTAAAGAAAAACTGCCCTGGCATCTGTCTATTTAAATAGAAGAAAAAGTCAAAGTCTTTTTTTTAAACAATCTTTTCTGAGCATATGTGGTGAGTTTATGTGGACATGATTTTCTCAAACATTAAGAAGGCCACAATAGGACATCACACCAAACAGCATGGCATCCAGCATCTAAACAAGAGTTGGATTTGAATTAATAATTTTATTAGAACCTTTGATTCTTAAATTCTTGTATGTTTATCCCTATATTACTAAACCATTTTTTGAAAAAGGATTTTGAAAACAACTGAGTTTTCCTTTCTTTTAAAGACAGGCAAATACCAACCAAGTATTGTCATACTATTGAAGAAGACAGACATTGAAAGCTGGAACATGACTTTGTAGTAACACAATGTTATGAGGAAACTTTGAAGTGGTTAAATTACACAGACATGTTTTCAGAGAATCCAGCCTTTGGTAGGTATTGGAAATGGAAGCTGATGACGGGAACATTCATTGCACAGAAATTGAATCACAGAAAGATGATTCCATGGCATAGACCCAGGCAATGGCATTAATGTGAAGCTCCAGGGTTTCTGATGCTTGGAAAATGAAAACAGAGCATTGGAAAATTCAGGAATCTGTTCTCAACGAAGTTGTAATAAGGCCAACTTCTTTTTTTCTTCACCATAAATTATAGGCTATGTATTACCTCCACAAAACTTGCAATCATCATTAACAAAAGAAGTGAACTCCCTGAGTATTTGTATTTATATGTGTATGTGTACATACACACACACACACACACACACACACACACACCCTACCACTGGCAATCTTATGCCCAGTAATTGTGTATGTGGAAGTTTAAACCAATTTACTGAAGACTTTGAGAGTTAAGTTGGAGAGTTTTTCACACTGAGTTATTCTTCCTGTAATTGTTTCCTCCAAGGAGGATGCCTAAAGTGATCTCAGAGAAGTTTTGTCCCTATTGTCAAAAGACTGCAATTTCAATCTCTCTTCTTTCCTTTGCTCTTGGTGAACCTATATACAAAACAACTGATGCTGTGAGGGCAGGGCTATCATTTTTATTCTAATGATCATAAAGCACTTTCCAAGTACAGAGTGCCACTCTGTTCACCCCCATTGACATCTCTAATTGAGGTGAAGTGGGCAAATATTTTTGAAGTCCAGGTGAGACTGTTGGTGAATCTCCCCTTGGATGAGTGATTAGCATAAGCTCCACAACATTGACTGGCATCATAAGGCTAACTTTTTTTGTAGCCTACAAAAAGCATTTTCTGTCCTAACATGTTTTCTAGCTACATGATTTATAATCTCAGTGGTGTTTAGAATCCACGATAGCTAAGGGAAATTTCATTTTATTCAAGATGTGAAATTATGAAATAACCTTGGTCTTAGGTAAGAATACAGTATCTTAGATATAATTTATGGCAAGGGATAAAGAACACTGAGGAAGTTAAATGAAAACCAAAAGAAAGAAAGTGACACACATGGCTCTTTCCATGTGGTCTTTGCTGTTTTACATGAGGTTTCTTGTGTTTTTCCTGGTGTGGGAGCTTGTGGAAGGCAGACACCCTTGGGTTTCTGTCCAGGTGCTTTGTACAGCCCCGGCACTTAGGGAGATGCTCAGTTAATGTGGAGTGAATCCAAATGCACAACGGAGGATGCATGCTGCAGGTGGAGATTTTGATTGGTCACTGTTTCTGACACATGTTGTGACACTAAGTAATTCAGAAGATGATTTTCCCCAAAGTTTGCAGAAATGCTCTGCCTGCTGGGGCTAACCATTTGACACATTAATAGCTTTGAAATAGAATATGGGTCAATTTTGCTGCTGTGTCCTTTCCACAAAAATGTGTACTTGAAAGCTTTTATGACAAGATGATCAGAGAGTGAATATATTTCTGAGCAATTATCCCACTTTCTGCTAAAGTTTGTTCCATTAACTTTCATCATGAGTTTTGTTTGATATGTGCTGGAATACAACCTATGCTGGAACATTAGAAGCCCTGGCAACTGCTACTAGTGAGATGAAATGTCACTGAGACCACACACACTTTCTGCATCACTATCTCCTTATTTCGCTGTATTGTTTTTATAAATAGCACCTATCTCTCTCTGAAATTATTTGGTTGTTAGTTTCCTTTTCTTCATTTTCTTTTTATCTCTCTCTCTCTCTCTCTCTCTCTCTTTTTTTTTTCTTACACATTTATTTTCTGCCTTCCCTATTAAAGTATAAGCTCCACAAAACAGAGCATTTGTTCCACACACATAATGTTTAGAACAGAACTGGGAACATTGTGGGTAACATGATAAATGTTTGTTGAATGAATACACAAAAATATTGGCACTCAAAGTTGTATCTTGTTTGTTCAGTCATAAATATTTATCAAGTTTCTATTATCTGCCTTGTAGTTTTCTACATGCCAGGATTTTAGCAGTGAATGAGATATAGTACCTGGGTTTATAGAATATAATGTCTAGTAGGCTGTCCATTACAGTGGTCACTAGCCATGTGTGGCTATGGAAATTTAAATGTAAGTTACCTAAAATTAAATAAAATTCATTTCCTTAGTCATACCAGCCATATTTCAAGTGCATATATATAGCTGGTGGCTACCATATTGGACAGTGTAGATGTAGAACATCTTCATCGTTGTATAGATTTTTTTGTTTTAGTGTAAAACAGATTAACATATGGGCACTTTCTTTACACAAGGATATAATATATGCTGAATAAAAAATAAGTATGCTTCAAAGAAAGCTTAGAGGAGAGGTGACTAGCCCAGGTTAGGATGCGACTGTGTTGTCAGAGATAGCTCTCTGGAGGACTTTTCAACTGGGGCATAAATAATGCATAGGGACTAAGGAGACTAAGGGAGACATGGAGGGCAGTTTTTAAAACAAAGGAAATACCTGGAGGAGAAGAGACTAACATAGATACCTTAATCTGAAAGACTGCAGGAGGTTCTGGTATTTTCTTTTGAGGCCCAAATGAGAATGAATGAATAACATATAGAAACAAACCACTTCTCACATTGTTATGGTTTGGATGTGAGGTGTCCCCCAAAAGCTCATGTGTAAGACAATGCAAGAAGGTTCAGAGGAGAAATAATCCAGTTGTGGGAGTCTTAACCTAATCAGTGAATTAACCCCTGATGGGATTAACTGAGTTGTAATTGGAGGCAGGTGGGGTATGGCTGGAGCGAGTGGGGCGTGGCTATGAGGTATATATTTTGTTTCTGGAGAGTGGAGTCTCTCTCTGCTTCTTGATGATGGGAGCTGCTTCCCTCTGCCACACTCTTCCACCATGATGTGTTGCCTCACCTCAAGCCCAGAGGAATGGAGCCAGGACTTCTGTGGACTAAGACCTCTGAAACTGTGAGCCCCCAAATAAACTTTTCTTCCTCTACAGTTGTGCTGGTTGGGTAATTTAGTCGCAGCAGCCAAAAAGCTGACTAAAATACGCATAGATGGTTTTGTTTTGTTTCGTGAAAGCTTCTGCTGCTTCTCAAATGTGTACTCTCTTGCAGCCTCCTAATGGATCTTCTGTTTCCATCAGGAAACCTCAAAACTGACGTATATTCCCTTGCTGAGAACGCTTCATTGACTTTTCATACAACGTAGGATAAGTCCACATTCCCAATATGCTCCTAGGACTCCAGGAGATTACCCCTTCATACTTTCCTAAAACTTTTGTACTTTATCTCGCACTATGACCCATCTAGATGGAACAGCAACAGTTCCCCAATGTTCCATCTTCCCTGCTTCCAGTCCTATATACCTGCTGCATCTTCTGCTTGGAAAGCTTTCCCATTCCCCTGCCTCATCCTTGTTTCCATACTTGTCTTTTAGACTTTATTGAGACTTGGTTTCTTCAGGAGCCCCTGATAACAACATTTAGGTAAGCTGTCTTTGTCTTGTGGTGCCCTTTACACTGTATTATTTTGCCTTAGTTTGTCTGTAACCCTCAGCCCCCAGAATGCAAAGAACCACATTTCCCATTTCCTGTTTTGCCTTAAGTATCTAGCACAGTGCCTGGCACATAAAAAGAGTTGAGCAAATATTTTCTCAATGAACGAATGAATGAATGAATGAATGAACTCCCATTTCCAAGGTGTGATTAATCACATGTAGACATCACTGTGGCCCCTAGAACTCAACTGGGACTGGGGGAAAGATATCAAAGTCAGTCCTTGAAGAAAGCGCATCAGTGACATTTGTTATTTGTTTTTATACTAGATTTTTTTAAATTAAAATTTGCATATATCATTCACCCACTTGAAGCATACAATCCAGTGACATTTGGTAAATTTACAAAATTGTGCAACCATTACCATAATCCAGTTTTAGAACATGTTTAGTACTCCAGTGTTTGTGCACTTGGAAGTAATCCTCTTTCTCACTCCCAGCCCAGGCAGCCTCTAATCTTTCTGTCTCTATGGATTTGCCTTTCCTGGACATTCATACAAATGAAATTATGCAATATGTAATCTTCCCTATCTGACTTCTTTCACTTAGAAATATTTTCTTGGAGTTCAGTTGTGTTGTAGCATATATCAGTATCTCGCTCTTTTTTTGTGAAATAATATTCCATTATATTGATATACCACATTTTACTTTTCTACTCATCAGATGGTGGACATTGCCTTGTTTCCATTTTTTGGCTATTATGAATCATGCTGTTGTGAGCTTTCACATATAAGTTCTCCAGTGGAGAACTTTCTTTTCTTTTGAAGAGATTTAGGAGTGGGATATCTGAGTGAGATTAAGTTTAGCTTTTTAAGAAACCGCCCAATCATTCTCCAAAATTGCTATACCATTTTACATTCCCACCAGCAATGCTTGTGGGGTGACCCTTGCTCTTAAGGGCTAAGTTTAACCAAGACTGTATATTTTTTAATCCTGTCATCTAGTGGTGTATGCTGGCAGTTAAAGGAGCAACCTGTGTGTTTCCTTTCAGAACAAGGTGTGTGTAAGAATGAATGAGGCTTGGTGGATCTCTTTCGGTTCTGAGTGTGAATGAATTTAGAACCCCTCAGAAATACTGTCTTAGGAGCCTGCTGGAAAACCCACCACCTACAGCCATCCTGATGAGAATTACATTTTGTAGGTCTTGAGTAGAGCCAAGTAGATCTTGAATTTACGCAAGTCACATGGAATCCATGGAAAGGCACATAAAGAACAGAGTACAGGTTCATACATTTAGTGCAGTCTGGAATAACCCTTGAAACAAACTTTTATTAAACACTGGCTGTGTCAACAGGATTAAACTAATGCTGGTGGGGTGTGGGTGATATACATAGCAGGGAATTTAGGCTTGTTGGGGAGACCAGTTAAATCCACAGAAAATCACAACCAAACCCTGCAAAATAAGGTTGCCTTACGTGGAGAGGAGTATGGCACAAACTATAAATTCATATATGCAGTGGTAACTCCAAGGAAAGGGCTGCCTATTAGGGCTTGAGGGGTCAGAGAAGGCTTTCTGGGTGAGGGAGGGAGAGTATTGAGGGAAAATGGAAGAATTCGAGGTGGAGGGGCAGGGACAACAGAATAGAAGGCCCAGAGCTGAGATGACCTATGGCTGCTGGTGAGACCACGAGGAGATTGGTTTGGGCAAATTAAGCTGCTTCAGAGCACAGAGCTGAGAGGAACCCACAGGGATCCTTCTTCCTTGGACTAGCAGGATAAGCATGATATTTCTGTATTTTGAAGTTCTATCATTTTCCAGAGAATGCTGCTTATTTTAAACTAAAGACTTAAATTTCCTGGATTGTAGAATCCCCACATAAGAAGAGTCCCAGGGCAGCTCACTAAAGTTTTCTCAAAAAAAAAAATCCCGACTTAACAGTCATAAATAGCTTACTGGATATGAATTTAAGCAGGCCAAATTTGAAATTCTATTCTAATTCAAAGCATGTTGCATGGTCCTGTTTTCAGATTGGCAGTTCAAATGCTTTTTCAGATAATACAGGGGAATGTTAAGATAAGTAAGGCCACTGCAAAATATGAAAGCAATTGGATGCCGAACTTCACTGATAACAAGAGGCACGATAATCTGATGGTTACTTTCTGGTTGGGTTGTTCAAAGATGGGATGATAAACCATACCACAAATCCTTCATATATATTGCAAAGCTATTATAATAGCTGATATTTTTCTCAAGAAGATCTGTAAGGCTTCTGTTACTGGAATTAGGCTCGTTTATTAAGGCTTGAGTTAACTAAGCCTTATGTATATTTAACAGTATAGTTAACTAACTATATTGCTCTGAAGAAGGCTTCTTTCATTCAGTAAATACTTAACGGAGTACCTGCTATGTGGCAGGCATTAGACCAGAAGAAATGGAGATACCAAGTTGAACAAAGCATCATCCCTGTATTCTATGAACTGTGTACCCTATTTAGATGTTAAGCCATAGATGGATATTGGCAGAAAAACAGATTTCTCCTTTGTCACATTGGCTAGAGCAGTGGTTTTCAAATGGGGGTGATTTGGTTAATGTCTGGAGACATTTTGATTGACATAACATGGGGATGTTACTGGCTTCTGGCAGATGGAGTCCAAGGATGCTACTCAGCATTCTGAAATGCCCCCCAATAAACAATAATTCAGCCTAAAATGTCAATAGTATAGAGGTTAAAAGACCTTGGTAAGAGGGAGACAAATGAGAGGCATCCTACAAAGCTCTGGCAATGAGAAATTTCTTTGCCAAATTTATAATAAACATTAGAGAAAGAAGTGGAATGAAATTAATGTGACTTATAAGATCCTAAAAGGATGACAGGTGCAATGAGAGTACCACAGACTTGTTGCTGATAAAGTTTCTACTGGGAAAGGAAAGCCCATCCTGAGAGAGTTTCTCCAGCAGGGACTCCATTGCCACTTGTGGGACTGTTCTATGAATTGCAGGATGTTTAGTGTCCCTGACACATATCCATTAACAACAGCAACATGCTCCAACATGCTGACAAACCCTGGGACCTCATGTGCTTCAGAAGGAAGCTCCTGTTAAGAAACTTCAGGAAGGAGCACCCATCTAGAAATCAGGTTGTATGGTTCTAGATAAATTCAGTGACTCCCATTGGAAGTAATTTTTCCCCTTTGAACCACATATCTTTATCTTCATAATGAGGGGGTTGGGTTGTATCAGGGGTCTTCAAAGTAGAACATGGGCAGCCATTTAAGTTCACAAAGAAAATCTCAGTACTTTTATAATTTATTTTTCATATATAATAAATTTTTTAAATGGCACTTTTGTGTATAGTTTAAGATATACCTGGCCTGGGCAGTAACAAGAATAAATTATTTATATAAAAATGTGCCTTTGTGGGAAATGTGCTCATTAAAATTTTACTGAAGAGGTTCACCATCAGACAAGTTGGGGTTGTAGACCTCTTCCCATTCTGACAGCCTAAGTTATGGGAAAGGATATCACAGAAGTTGGTGGGGGTTGGAGGTGTTTTCTAGCCATGGAGTCACCTCTGCCAAAGAGAACACAGAGTGATGGACATCCATGTTGCCAAGAAGCAGCCACCCACTGAGTTCCATTTCCCAGCATTTGGAAAGTGGCATAGGGCTTTGGGTAAAAATTGACACATTCCCTTGTCACATAAAGTCAGAATTTTTAAAAACTGGCAAGGTACCAGAGTTTTTCAAATTATTCTCTACATGAGTGTGGAAAACACTATTCCCTGACAGAAAATTTGATTCACACTCTACAAAGAGCATGGGGACATGGTTGGATTGCATAATCGCCCCTCACAAAAGGACCCTGAGAAGAAATGCCGTCTTCCTATCCTGCCCACTCCAGCATGAACAGAATAGCACACTTGTTTTCAAATGCTCCGGCTACACCGTGTTGAGCAACGTAGTATGATTTTATATTCTTAAGACTGCTCTCTGGAAGCTGTTCAGGGGCATGGTCCTCGCTCAGTTCCTTTCCATTGACGTCAGGCCGAGCTGCACAAAGACGTGCCTTTTGAAGACCAGAACTTGTCCATGGCCATTGCTATCTTGAGATCTAAACTAGAAATCCTTTCCATCCCCCATTTAACTTAAAGGAATGTGTGCTTATGGTCCTACAAAGCAGCCATATTTTAGAAATCAACTAGTTTCTTAGATTACTTATGTGTGGCAAGAATTTGCTTTGACAAACACAAGTTCTTCTCCCAGAGGACTGAACCAAAATGAAAATGGCAGGCCTGGTTAGGCTTATCCTTGGCAGGCAGGGCGGCTCATGTGATGTTAGTAGAACTGAAGTAACCTTGCTTTTGGTGTACAGGATGGCTTATTGAGTCACATGCACTAACTGTGCTGTTTTAAGTACCTCGTCATTGCCCCCCACTTTGTTCAAGGGATACAGTTAAGGTGAAAGTACTTTAGCCAGGCAAAGCAATGTTAGAATCATAGAATTGGTGACTTAATAGTGATCTTAAAAAATCGTTCATTCAATGGCAGTGTGGTAAGGCTGTCCACTCTAAATTCCCCTGCTGCTACTACTCATTAGCTGTGTGACTTGGGTCCACCTGTCTATCCCCTCTGTTGCTGTTTCCTCATCTGCAATGCAGGGACAGTGAGAAAGATAATGCTTATGTTATAGCACTGCTTTGAAGTTTAAAAGCAGCAACTTGAGACACAAATAATCATGAATCTTCCTAGATTTGTTCCTTGTCTCTCAGTGAGTCCATAAGCATCATTTTGAGGAAAAGACTTAAAGAAAAAAAACAAAAAACACATTTAATCCTACAGATGTTTCTATTGTCTTCAGTTGAGGAACACAAATTACTGATGATGATTATTTACTTTGGGCGGAATGGAAATTGCTAAATTGAGAGTGCTCCCTTTCCTGGGTTGGCGGTTGTGAAATATTTTGTCCATATCCCTTCCTGGCAGTGGGGGGACATAGCAGGCGGCTTCAACCTGAGGCTGCTCTGTGTGAGGAGGAGATTTGGGGTCAGAGCCTAGCCTTGAACTGGTCCACATATCATTGTGAATTGGGAAGTGTGATCTGGAGGGGGAAATGAATGTGTTGACTTTCCAGGGGCCCTCTGGGTTAGCAGTGTTGTAATTCTAAAAGGGCAAGTTGTCTTTGTCAGCTTCCAGCCCCTCTGGCTCCACGAAAAATATATTTGGCTTCAGTGGATATGAATGTCCGAATAAGGGCATTAAGCAGTTGTTGTTTGTCAGTATCGTGGATTAGAGCCCCCACCCCCAACACAATCTGCCAAACATCTACATTAAAATGTGAAAACTATGTTAATCTCTCAGTTGTTCCCAGATTTGACAGGTCACATTTCAGTAGACAGTTAAACAGTTCAGCTCTGGTGTAAACTGACCCAGAGTTCATATCTATCAAAGATCTTCATTCGGGCAGTTCACAAGTCTACATTTTTTTCAGATAGGTCCTTTCATTTATGGATGGTCCAAACTCTTCATTAGACCTGAGAATTTAAGGTGTGAGGTGCTTGGTTCTTCCAACCCAGAGACATGCTGAGGGAGAGATTATGAAGTATTCTCTCATTTCATTGACCTTAGAGGTCAGGGAATATGGTAATTTCCTTAAAAATCCACTGCACATATGCTGTCTGGAATTTTCCTAATCCGTTCATAAAGCTATGCCTATATTTTCTACTGGCAGGCATTGTGAATTTTTACATTATTATAACTTTCTGTTGGAAATAGTAATTTTATTTGTAGAAAATAAGTCTCTTTCAAGGTTAGAAGATGCCAGGTAGTCTTTGTATACTGAAATTTGGTGAATGAGATCCTGTGTAAACCAGTCTTTAAGAATTTTTTGGAAGGCCTTCATTACAGCCTCCTGTCGCTTTCCCTGCACCCCCCACCCCCAGACAAAACACTTAGACCTTAAACAAAAAAAATGCCTTCACTAAAAATACAGAAGATAAACCTTATCTGTATATCCCCTTGATTGCTTTTCAGATCTCCTTTTCAGACAGTTCTGTAATAGATTTCTTTAGGTCCAGTGATCAGAAAACATGTAGATTTTCCCTCCACAATGTGGAAGTGGAAGGATCTTGTACCAGTTATCCACTTTTCTTCCCATATCTTCAACTTTACCCCTTTTTAGATCTTTCTATCAAGTTTCAAATCAGGCTCAGGTATCTTGCATTTTGAAATAAGCAAGCAAACAAGCAAACAATGAACAACAACAACAGCAGCAGAGGACTAAAAAGCAGTCCTCCTTTGCCACACCTGATCATTCTTTAAGTGTTACCTAAACTCCCTTTCATTCATATTTCTTAAAGGGGAAGTCATCCACATTTCATGTGTCCAACAATTCATGAAAGCCACTTCCTTTTTTCTTTTTTTTTGGTACTGGGGATTGAACCCAGGGGCACTCCACCACTGAGCCACATCCCCAGCCCTATTTTGTATTTTATTTAGAGACAGGGTCTCACTGAGTTGCTTAGGGCCTTGCTAAGTTGCTGAGGCTGGCTTTGAACTCACAATCCTCCTGCCTCAGCCTCCCAAATGCTGGGATTACAGGCATACGCCACTGCGCCTGGTGAAAGCCACTTTCCTTAAGGTCATCATTGACCCCTCCATCAGCTGGGATTCTTTGTCTTGTCTATTTGAACCAATCCAACCAACCTAGCAATAACAGAATTCTTGTCTCATGCAAATCCTGAAGTGGGTGCTGGCCGTAGATAAAACTTGAGCCACCACCAGAAATGATTCCCTGTATATCTGGATTCTGTCTATGCCTACACTTTGGCTTCATCCTTAGACTCCTGTGTATTACACACTCAGCTTTCAAACCCCTAGCTCTATACTCTCCCTCTTTAGCAATGAGTCTGTAAGCAGCTCCAGATACCACACCCTCACATCAAAACTTTCAGGGTAGAGAGCTAAAACCTGTTTCCCAGAGTCCCCAATAAATATCTTATATTCTGTTGACTCTGCTTGAGTTCTTGCCTGTGCCTGAACCATTTATCTCTCTGGCTAGGAGCTTTGGAATATGGAGATTGGCTGAAGCCAGCCATGACCCATCTTTAGAGTTATGGGTGAGATTAGTAAATCCAGATCAGATGACTGAGATCAGAGAAAGGGGCAAACTGGGGTGCTGTTAAGAGAGAGGGGATCTTTCTTGAGCAGCAACAGCAATGGCTGCTGTCCTGGAAATGGTCATAACCCTTTCTTTCCTAGAAACTCAACACCCTTCTGTTTTGGTATTTCTAACCTCCCTGGTTCTTTTCCTCTTTCTTGACTATCATACTTCAGGTTCCTTCCTCTACTTCTCAATCAGCATGGTTACTCTAGGATGCAATCCTTTCTTCTTCCTCCTGCTTTCATTGGTTGCTATCATCTTTTGTATGTGTTCAGCTTCTGTTCACAGTTTAATGCAATGTCCTAATCTCAAACAAAATGAGTTCCTGAAAACACATCAGACGGTTACATGTACAAGTCAGAAACATTCTAGAAGACACTACGAATGAGAAAACTGTTGTAAAATTCCTAATTTTACCTCTTCTTGATAGTATTTTCAACCAGAAGTTATTTCCAAAATTCCATATCTGTTTTCCTCAATTAAGGGCTTTTCCTTCAGATCAGCCTTTCCTCAGTTTAACTCAGTGACTATCTGACATATTAGCACTTTCTGACTTCTGTGAAGCTTATATTTCTTACTAGTATCAACACTTTAATTTTCTTTTTTAATCTCTTTTTTTATTGTTAATAAAATTGTAAGGCCACAAGGTAATAACCATCACCTCATTATACAAACATTGTTGTATAACGATGTTGTTACTGCCTGAATTGAACATCTGGCCGATAGGTATGGTAGGGTTACCATGTGATTGGTCAAAATGTCCATTCATCAGAAGAAATAAAGTACATATTTGGCACATGGAAATGACTTATGGATTTTAGTGTACCATGTGCAGATGTGAAATGAATGGTGGCTCATTGCAGCCTGCTTTTCTGGCCCATGTCCAGTTGCCTCGAACATATCTCCACAAAAGTGTTCTCAGTTTCCCCTCATACCTCTTGGCTTCCCTCCTGCATTGTCCAGACTGTGGAGATAGCCACATATTTCATGGCTGTTCATAACAGAACTCTGAAATTCTTCCTGACGTAACCTTTGGTCCCATCCATACACCTTGGTGATTTGGTACCCTGTGTCATTAAACTGCCTGCCTTTTCCACTTCTATTACCACTACTTCAGTTCAGCCCATGTAATTTTTCACCTGGAAGATTCAAGTGTAGAAGTCATATTCTTTATCTCCTTTCTTTAACCCATCTTCTGTGCCAGGAATCAGCAAATTTTTTTTTTGGCAATGGACCAGTTCTTATATATTACAGGTTTTGCAGACCATCTCTGTCATTACTGCTCAACTCTGCCTTTGTATTGGTAACTATTGGCACTATATAAATAGATGAGTATGTCCTGTGTTCCAAAAAAACTTTATGTATGTGACAATTACATATCATGTCATTACACATGTCATGATATCACACTGTACCCTATACATTTGTAAAATTAGTATATGTCATTTAAAAATTCTTGAAAACTTTACTGTGGACATCAAAATTTGCATTTCATGTGATTTTCATGTCACACAAAGTATGATTCTTTACATTTTTAAAATCCACTTAAAAATATAAAGATCATTCTTAGCTCATAGACCAAACAAAAGCCCATGGTCTGTAGTTCACTGACCTAAGTTCTGTCTGTTGCCAGGATGAGCATTTTATTTGAATGCTTAAATTCATCAAAGGTTTGCCAACAGAATCTGAAAGAATAAGGTCCGTCTTCCTTAAAAGGGCCCATTGATTCCTTCATGATCAGAGATCTAGCATCATACCTTGACAGTTTATGTCTTGCACTAAATTGTCCACAATGCTGACTTCCTTGGAGTTTCCTGTCCACACTGAGCTATTTATGAGGTCTTGATCTATCTTCCTGGAATATATTTACATTTCTTTCTTCCCCTGTATCCCCATTTTTTTCTTAGTAATATCCTAGAATTTTTGGTGTATTTGTGCCACTAAGAGATTTCTTGCTGGCAGGACCATGTTTTACTCAGTTCTGTTCCTATTATCTCACTTCCACCTAGTGCCCTGCTAAAGTAGACACTCCATAAATATTTGCTAAATGCATACATGCATGAATGAATGGACAAATGAATAAGCGGAACAGTATAGTTAAATGAGCCAATTGTGCTATTTTGCTAACAACTTTGATTGACTCTAAGTGTTGGTGACGTCACAGGTTGAAACCAGTACAGACAGTTCTTAACATAGGAATGGGTTGGGCTCCAAAAGTTTGTTTGTAAGTTGGTTGTTTAGAACTTGGAACACATTTTCCCACATAAATGATGTTATAAATTATTCTTAACTGTTCAGCCTAGTCCACTAAAAGACGTTTTGATGCATCATGTTATTGAATTAAAATCAGAAAATAACTCCATTGTCAATGTTTTTAGAATTTTATTGATCTTTTATTAAGATATTTATATACAGATCATTCTGAGAAACTTTAAAAAGCACTTTCTGACTTTATGTAACATTATAAATTAAACAAAACTGAATGCCAGTGGCGCAACATGGATAAAGAAAGAAGATAGAAGGATTCTGGAAAATGTTATGGGAAATAGTAATTTTAAAAGAATCATTTCTATTCTTTTTCATTTTACTTCTAAACTTATGGTTTTCTTTACTGTGCTAAATGTTTGTCTTTTGAGCTCATCAGAAATATTATGTTTTTGGACTCAAATATATGTATATGAATATACCACAGTGAATTTCACCTTTATGTATATCTATAAAGCATAGATTAAAAAACAATATATGTATATGAATATACCACAGTGAATTTCACCTTTATGTGTATCTATAAAGCATAGATTTAAAATAGCAATAAATAGAAGGACGATCAATAGAGTAGAGAAAAGGGAACAGTGGGAGGGAGAAGGAGAGAGAAGAAGGAGGTATTGGGGACTGAAGTAGGGCAAATTAATGAATGTATGATTATGTCATAATGAACCCCCAAATTATGTATAACTGTAATGCACTAATAAAAACATTAAAGATGTAAAGATATGCAGACACCTTTAAAGGCAAAAAAGTTTTATCTTAATAATTTATTTCTAAACTCCTTTAGCAAAATTCCATTTTATTTTGATTTTTTTCCCTCTTGCTTGAGAAATGCTAATTTTTCTTTTTCTTTTCCTTCCTTCCCCTTATTTTCCTCCGTATCAGTTTTTTGTTGTGGTATTTAATTTCCTTGGACTGGTAGGCACCAGTGAGTTCAATTATAAGACCACTGGTCCTTAATTCACTTTCATTTTTCAATTTACCTGTTAAATCTTCCTGTATTCAACATGTATTTACTAAAATGATTTCTAAATGTAAGGCAGAAGACTAGGTTCTATATCGGTTATGGAAGAGGGTTTAGAAGGACAAAAGGGAATTAATTGAAATGAAAAGAAATTCAAAGAGGAAGAACAAGATTTGCTATTCAGAAACCATGAAGATCTAAGTCTTTCTTGATAATAGGATATGCTTATGATAAAATATCCTCACATTACAGAAATTTTTAATGTAGAGAAGTAAGTTTCCTCTTAAACTTCCTTCTCACAGATTATACATATGTCTATATACATTTATATGTAGATATGTATGTATGGGTATCTACCTCTGTATTTTGTTCCATACACGTATGGACATATATTATTAATGGTGATTTTTATGAACTAGAATTATATCTTACTTCATCAAATCTAAAATGTTCAAATGAAGATGCACCTTTATTTTTTGTGTGTTGCTAAGAAAGAAGAAACTGGCAATTTGACTTTGATACTCTATGCTAGGTATGTGTTCTGATTACCCTTCCATATGTGTTCTTTACCCTGCTGTCTTCCCTGGAAGACAATGTCAGTTGTCTCTCTTGTCTTCTGGCTTCTAATTGGTTCTGACCAGTGGTAAACCTCTGCAGGACATCAGAGTGAAGGACAGGAGTGAAGGAAAATTTTGTACTGTGACTTTGTTCCTGAAGGGTACCTTTTCCTGAATGTGCTCCTAGACTAAAGGGTGCTTTCTTATCTATGTGACCAAATCTCTCTTTCCTCAACCTGACCTTTACTTTTATATCTATTCCCCTTATTTCCTTTCTCAAAGAATTCTAATTTGTGCTTTTGGTTTCCTTGTGGATGATGAGTACATAAACTTTCAGTTATAAGACACACCCTAATTTCTAAGATGTTAAAATGTAAAACTCCTAGAATTGATATTTTAGAATTTTCCCCTCTATAAAATTATATATCAGTATTTAACACAAGATTTGCATGGGCATGCATGTTCGTAGTAGTATTATTCATAATAACCAAAACATAGAAACAACCCAAATGTCTATCAACTGGGGAATGGATAGGCAAAATTTGGTATATGTGTATAATAAAATACTATTCAACAATAAAAAGGAATGAATTATGAAACATGCAACAGTGTGGTCAAACTTCAAAAATATTATGGATAAGTGAAAGAAGCCAGGCACAAAAGACCACATGCTGTGATTCCTATTCTCCTTTGGTATGAAATGTTCAACAAGTCAAATTAGTAGAGACAGAATATTAATTAGTGGTTGCCTAGGGTTGGGATGGGAACTGGGATTAACCATATATGGGCACCCTGGATCCTATTGGGATGATGGCAAATTCAATCCCAGATTATGGTGATTGTTATAGAATTTACTAAAAATTATTGAGTTATACACTTCAAAAGGCAATTTTATGGTACATACATTGTACTCCAAAGTTGCTTTTGCAGAAGTGCACATTGGATATTTGTGTCAGTAAATGAGGCTGTACCTCATATGTTAGCATATGTTTAATACTTACGTACCTAATTTTTTTTTTTTTTTACCATGGGAAACTTCTGTATTGTGTGGCAGAAATCTTGCATTACAGTGCTGAGTAGTGCAGACCTTATAAAAAATTGTACAGGACAGATTAGTATCCATAGCAGATAGATCTGCTGTCCTAAGATTCTTCAGGCTTTTCTTCTGGCCTATGGCTTCCCATCCCTGGGCTGCTTCCCCTCCATAAAATGCCAAATGGGATGCTCTTATTTTCTCTCTCTCTTAGGCAAACACATTGATCATGATTATAGCAGAACAGTTCTATCTGCATCTCTCAGTCCTAAATTCTGTGGACCTTCTCAGATGCCTACCAAGGGGGCTTATCTAATCATTTGTTCGACAAAAGCAGATATTAAGTCTAATACAGATGCTAAGAAAAATAAGATAACATTATTACACTACTGTAATTTTGTTGCTGAATGGCATTTCATTTTATGATAAAATAAACTTTTTATCAAGTTTTCTCCTGATAAACATCCTTGGGAAGTTACATATCTTCATGCAAGGATATAAGGACTCCCTGTTGTTGGATTTAGATTAGACTTACTGTTTACTCACAAATTTGCTTATCTATTGCCAAAGATAACCAGGAGTTGTCTGTAATAACTTATACCCTTGATTTGGAATGTGTGATTAATTATGTATAAATATTTTTCCTGTTAATTCATCTTTTTAGTATAAATGGCCTAAGTTAAAAGTTTTTTTTTCCACAGGGCTTGTAACTTTCATAACTGGAAGGTCAATAATTTTTCATATTCCCCATTGATTTCCTGTGGTAATACAAATAAAAGACATTGAAATTTGTCGCATGAATTTAAATTACAGTTGCATTTAAATAAAGTATTTGGTTTAATTAAAGTGCCTACTATGCTAGGTAGCAGTATATTAGAAGAATCATTCATATATCTCTCTGCCTTTAAAGATCTCTCTCAATGGGAGGAATGGCAAGTCATTTGTCTACATGTGCTTGGGAATCTATATAGTACTTTTAGTTTCTATGGGTGCTTTGCTTTGCTTGGTGAAAAATTCTCCAGCATAGGAAGGTGATAAAGCTGAAGGTACACCCAAAAGGACACATGTCCTCTACAGTGTCTTCTGGTATCACCCCTCTGTGTGAGGGCATTTGTAGTAGCAGTATGGATGGCATGGAGCACAGTCACTCTGGAGTCCCTGGCTGCTGCCATCAGTGAAGCAGAGTGCACAGAGAACAGGAAGTAGCTGGACTGGGCCTGAGGATAGTGCCATTTTCTCAGGAAAGGTGAGAATTTAAAAGGGTGTCTGTATGGGGTGAGTGTTGTCCATGGGATGCCTCAGTGTCTAGAAGATGGATGGGGCCTGCTCAGTACCCACAGATCCTTAAGAGTCCCTGAATGATGCCTATTTTGTTGAGCTGGGCTTGCAGCCCTTCTTATTACCTACCATCTGGCAAAGGCATCCCAGGATGGCTGACTGTTAGTCATCTGCTCATCTTTCAGTAGGACTGACATTGTCTGGGCCTGGCAGCTTCACTGATCTCATCTTACCTACCTGGAGTGGACACCCTGTTTCAGCACCTAAGGGCCCTTGTAAGACTGCTTATTCCCGATCTCAAAAATGGAGAGTGACATTCTAGATGCCCAGGGGATGGTGGCAGTCATGGAGCTAAAGGGACCTATACATCAAATGGGACCTTTACTTGGAACCGGCACTTGTACTTATGTGGATTTTATTAACTGACTGTTTGTCCCCTGCTACTTCACCCCTTCCTCAGGTTGAGATGGTGATGAAATTTAGCTTTAGCTTGTGACTGTCCAACTTATAGCTCTTATATATATAAAATAAAATCAATGTCCCCCAAGGTAAAAAGTGCTTGCGTTTAAGATAGGAAGATTTTTATATTCCTCTTTTTGACATTCTACTATAATTGCCCTAAGAAAGGTAGAGTAGGAAAACCTTAATAGGGGTAGGTCTGTTCTCTGGAATGACAGGAAGGACAGAATCCTCTGATTAAATTTGGAAAGAGAAAGTTTCCATAAAAAATTTTTTCATGATAGGTTTAGGATTTATTGAGTGTCAATTATCTGTAATACTGGGCAGTTGGTCACAGGAGTGTTTCATTTGATTTCAAAGTAGCCTTAAAATTTTATGTGTGGGAGTCCTTATCATTGATAAGGAAACTGAAGCATGGAGCAGCTGAATATTCAGACTTTGAGCCCTGGGTGAGGAAGAGGCTGAGTCCTTTCTGCTCTGTCATATTGCTTCCTAGGACTAAGTGGCAAGCAGGGTGGAGCCATGTGGATGGGACTGACCTAGTACTGGAGTAGCTTTGGGAATCACACTGGCAGGAAACTCTGCCCCATAATTTTTTGCTTCTAAGTCTCCCTAGTTCCCACCCTCTCCTTGTGTTTGCCTCTCTGCACACTCATACAGTTCCCTGTCCCAGAATCCCTGCCATTGCCTCTCACTGATTCTGTCCAACTCAGCCTTGACATCGGTAACCACTGGTTACCTGGAGATGGAGGAGTCTCTAAATGGGGTATCCATCCTCTGGCAAACAATATGTGGCAGAGGTTCAAGAAGATGACATGGCTCATGGAGAGGGAATTTGAAACCTACTTTTTAACAGAAAAATGATTATCCTGGTAGTTCATTTCTATTATAAAAATTAATTTTTAAATGATTTTGTAAAAATCTTATATATATTCCCTATAGGAAATTGTGTCCTGCTTTAAAAAACTAGTCAGACTTCATTAATAGGGTTTCCAAACACTTTATCATCTAAACCAAAAGTACTTTTGAGATTGAAAGGGGTGCTATAAATGGACCCCAGGATGTCCCACACAAACAGGAATGTATAGCTACCTACATGAGGGAACTTTAGAACAGAACATCTTTGAAAGCTGGGGACTGCTTACATATATTTTATAATTCGGTGACAAGTTGTTTTAGGTAGTGTCTCAATAATTTAAGAAAAAATACATGCATGTCTCCAAGGGCAAACTTCAAAACAGGGATAGAAGAATAACTTTTTGGCTTGCTTGTTATTAATAGCCTCTGTGCTCTCAAATTGCCAGTAAATTTCTCTTGTCTGGATTGCACATTTGGATTCTGTGCTTCATACCGAATATTGCAAACTCTCCAAATATAAACTTCTTTAATGAAGCACTAAGATACTGAGGCAAAACAATGTCCAAGGTGTGAATTATTGCACCATTCGTAACTCAGACAGAAGTGTGACTTTTTTGTGATTGCAGAATGGCTGTTTGCCAAGTTGTATAACAAAAATTCTGGTAATTGCAGCTCTAAATAATTCATATTGTATTTAAACATTTATTTTTAAGTTAGTAGAAACTGTAAAATATAAACTCAAATAGTAAAACCTCTTCTCCAAATTCTTAAATTTATTTAAATAACTGTACTAGATACCCTCAAAGATGTTTGTTTCTTTTTTCATGATTTTTATGAAATATTATTAATGGGTAATGGATGGGGGTTAAGAAATTAAAAATGCCTTTAATGAAAGACTTCTGATCACTATAAACATTGATCAGAAATCAATTCCCAATGTATATAATGATATACACATATATACATTGGGAATTATTCCATGAACTAAAAAATGGTCAACCTTCTGAATTTCTGTAGAAAATCTGGAACTCATATTTCTCTGATTTTAACATAAGCCATGATTCCTTTGATATGGATTATATTTTCACTTGCATTTTTGGAGTATCTAAGATATACTTAGGTCAAACCCCCTAGGCAAAGCCATGAACAGAGCAAAATTCAACAAAGCTCAACAGCTATTCATTTGTATTCAGCAATCTAGACTCTCAATGCTTCTAGCTGTAGATTTTTCTCTGTATCTTCCCTGCCTTTATCCACTCTTCTGTCTCCATATTGCCTTAAGATTTGGAAATCTACTCAACCTAAAGCCTATTAATAAGTGATAATGGTTCACATGAGCTCCTATCCAATCTTCCCCATCCTCTTTGTAGGATGACCTAAAATTGACCTAAAAGAGTGAGTAGGTATCTCAGACACTGTGGATGAGTAAATTGTAGGGGCAGATAATTTAAGGACAGGGCTCGTGACTTCTTCGGCATCCCACAGATCGCCTTGTGTTATTAGTGTTTAGTCCACCTGTCCATCCTGCATTCTGTAACCAACCAGAGTCATTCTAGTTCACTTGGAAATAGGAACACATCTTTAAGAATAAAAAACAGTCCCACGAAAAGCTGTACTCAAACATGTGACTTTTGAGAAAGGACAGAATAATTGCTAGCTTCACTCCATAAATCATTGTATTTCCCTGAAGGTAGTGATAATCAATGTACTTTGACTTAGCTTCAGCTGGCAGAATCAAGGAAGAAATATTTCACATTGATTCAGCTCATCCAGGACCCAAGCTGTGATGGGAGTCAGTGAATTCTGAAGAATGGCGGATACATCTGCTGGAAACATTCAGCATTTGGAACACTCCGATCTCTCTGTCACATAGCTAATTCAGTATTGCTGTCTTTGTCTGTATCAACTGCACTTTCTGAGAGAGAAAAGAAATACCTCAGACTCACTAGGAATATTTTCCACTGAAGGCTTCTTTCTTCTTTCTTAAATGCTGACTTCCCAAACTCCACCCAATCATAGTGTGACTTCTAAACTTTTCTTTAGTACCTAGGCAAAGATTGGTGTTTTAGAAGCTAGGAGAGAACTTAGAAATCAATAAGCTCAGTAGTGTTTTATTTTATTATTTAGAATCCTAGGGTTCCTCTGAGGCATCTCAGATGCTCTGGGGTATGGGGCAGGGTGCAGAAGGACAAGGTGTCTCCTCTGCTTCAGCTCCAGCACCTTCACTTTAACTCACTGTGTATGTTGTGCTCTGTAAAATTTTTCCTGACCATGCCAACCAAAATCTGAAAGCTTTTGATCTATGTGATTAGTCCCAAGAATTCTACTTAGTTGATGCCAAGATCTAGGTCTCAGTCTTGCTCTAGGATATGTCTTCTGATTCTGTGGGCCTTCTGTCTTGTAACGTTGCTACTCTTGTAACGTTGGACAAGAAAAGGCAATCAAGGTCATATGCTTCCAGTCAAGAGTTGAATGGGCAGAATCATGAAGAGATCACACACAAAGAGGAAATAAACTTTTGGAGAAAATGTTCAACCTCATTGAATTCAATAATATAAATTAAAGCAATGGTGATATTTCTTTTGTCCATCATGTTGAAGAGATGGTAGTGCTTAATGGGCAAGCAGCACTCTTCATTGATAATGATGATTTTGGGAGATACCCATGCTGTCAGGGGTTAAATATGTTGATGTCACTACTGTATATAACCCCAATAACCCCATTTCTAGAAATGAATGCTAAAACAACCATCTGGTATATGGTAAAAGAAATGTGCATAGAGATGTTATTTGCTGTATTATTTTAAATGGTGGAAAAAAAATCATCCTTACCCTAAATTCACAACATTAAAGGAATAATTAAGTAAACTGTTAATTTCTGTATGGTAAAATATTAAAATTAAGTTTACAAATAGTTTCAAGGTGTTAAAATAATTTAAATATATAATTAAATGAATAGAATTTCATGTAAAATTGCACATCAAAATAGGCTGAATGCTTTCAAAATATGTGTAAGTATAGAGAACAGACTAGAGAGAAATAGCTCAAAATGCTATGTGATAAAGTCATTATTACTTTTTCTTTGACTTTAAACATAATTTCCTAGTTTTTTACACTGAGTGTGTGTTTCTTTTATAAGAGAGGAAGAAATGAGGTTTTTATTTTGGCTTGTTTTTTTTTTAAACTTACTCCTAATCTTCCTTGCAGTGGAAGTGCCACCACTATCTCAGTTCTGGGTTGCTTTCTGATATAATCCTGGAATGAAGAAGAGGCCAGACCTGCCTTCTTCCATAGCATGTTTTTGATTTTGTGAACGGAAGAGATTTCCTTGTGTCATTTGGCACACTCAGGGTTCTCATTGTGCAGTGTTGGGACTTAGTTAGGATTCAACAATGGAAAGACATCTTCTTCATCTCACAAAAAGGAGAAGCCCTGAATTTCAATCCTGCATCATTTCCTGTCTATGGGGTTTTGACCATGTCAGGAAACTTCTCTGAGACTCAAGGTCTTCTATCTGTCAGATGAAGAGGGTGATACTTCCTGTATGATGTGGTTAAGACAAAAGAATATGTGTAATAGGCGTTATACAGAACATGAGATGATATGAAAGAAATATTCTACCCATGGCAGTTGCATCACTTAACTTCCTCTGGGCCTCCTCTCTGCATCATGGAAGTTATATATGGGCAAGAGTGCTTAGGCTCTGAAGTTTATTTTTTCTCCAATACAGTGGGGACTTGAGTAGATATAATCCTAAAAATCATAAGAATAGTCCTGGATGGGCAGAGTATTCAGGCAACTCCAAGAGAACAATATGTGGTAATTCCTCATTTTCAGGGAATGAGGATCACCATGGTTAAGAACTTTGTATGTGGTTATGTGTGTCTCAGAGGATAAATAAAAATTGGAGGCATTTGTGTCAGTAACTGGAGACCCAACTTTTTATTATTTATTTGTGACTAGGAAGAAGGTGTTTTGCTTGGGATGAGTTTTAATACTGTAGAAGAGGAGGCAATTCTTATTTAGCCTTATTCATCCAGTGACCAGCACAATCCAGCTCTCAATCTCCTTTCTTTGCCCATTCAGAAAACTGCTCTTGAATCCTTCATTTAGGAAAAAATGACATTGTTAACAGATATTTTTGTGCATAATGTTAGGATGGAAATGAGGGCCTTTATACATGCTAGGCCAATGTTTTGCCACTGAGCTCTACCCCCAGCCCTATTAACAGATTTTGACATTACATTTTTGTGTTAGTCAGATTTCCATACTGTAACAAAATACCCGAGACAATTACCATATGAAGAAACATTTTATTTGAGCTCAATTTTGGAGGTTCCAGTATATAATCAATTGGTACCCTTGTTTTTGGGCCTGTGGCAAGGCAGCACATCATGACAAGGTTTCTATGGCAGAGAAAAACTGCTCATCTCGTGGCCAAGGAGCAAGAAAGATAGAAAGAATAAGAGAGAGAACCCACAGTGTCCTTCAGGAACATACCCACAGTGATCTGAAAACCTCCTTCTAGGTCTGAACTCTTAAAAGTTTCTACCAACTTGTAATAGTACCAATCTGGGGGCTAAGCACATGGGCCTTTGCCTTTTAATAAGGCAATTTGGAGATGAAAATTCCCAAGTCTAGTTAGCATGGGAGAATTTGGGATGTTGGGAGACAATACAACTTCTTAGGAGACCTCCTGGTTAAATGGTTTGCTGTTTAAAAGAAGGAAGGATGATGAGCTCAGAAATCATGTACTTAGGGAGAGCATGCCACTGTTAATTGCCCCTCTGATGCCTTTCCTTTGTCCCCTTGACCCTCATCTGAGTCATGTCACTATGGTGACTGTTCCCTGTTATATTTGCTGTGAAGATGGTCAACTCTAGATCTTTCAGGCTTGATAGCTCATATTGGAAGAACCTAAAGTTAAACCAGGTCAGATGTCAATGTATAAACAAAATACAAATGAATCATTAAATAGTTCAAAAATTGAACCAATATGTACTGCTTCCTGGAAAATAGCCTTAGAACCTGGGTATGAGATTGACACACATCTCTAAGATGAAGCAACAGCAGCATGGGATTTAAAAGCCAGCATTTCCAAAAGAACAATTAATTTAAAAGGGAGGTTAATTCACAGTTTACACACTTAGCATCTGCTTGTTTAGCATATATAATAAAAAGCAAAGTACTGGTAGATTTATAAAAATGTCAGTTAGATAATTGATTACACTCATTCACACACATACATTCTTTTGCATAATTCATTTCTCTTTTCCCTTTCATGGTCCTCACTAAAATATGGTTGCACAGCAGAATGTGTGATATGTGTACCCTATGTCTTTTATGATGTAAATATTCTACATGGAAAGAATTTATTTTTTGTATGCCATATTCTAGAACCTTATTTTTGTTAATCAGCGAATTGAAAAATATCTCTTTGTGTATTTTCCTTGGCATGTCCAAGTCACATTTTGAGTTGAAGTTCACAGGTTATGTTGTTTTTCTAAGTAGGTTTAATACTGAGGTCTGTTTAATTTGCTGATAACTAAGACTTAAGTGCAGCTTATTGTAATATGAGGAAATTCACGTGTTATTGCTTTATCCTTTGAATAGTGCAGTTACCTTTATCTGTGGGGGCAAACTATTATTTAATTACTTTTTCTTCTAAAGAACTGTTCCTGCTTCAAAGTTTTCATAGTCTTGCTTACTTATATAGAGTTTCCTATAGAAATCTAAATATGCTGATGCTCGAGGGTTAAAACTAAATGTGGAAATCCTAGGTGTTTAGTCTTTCATTTATAGGAGCTGTTAGGTTCTTTTTCTCTTTAGAAATGCTTGTGTGTGTATTTTGACTGGGTGCTCAGACTAGGATTCATGTCTTCTTGTGCTAAAGGCCCAAGAACATAAGTTGTTTGAAAAGAGAATCTTCTAGTATTTTCCAGTGATTTTTTTTTGAATATAGAACTTTCAATAATATTTATTGGTTCAGAAAAAACTTACCTCTCCAGGACTACTTCATGTGTTAAAGCTATATAGCTCCTAAATGTATTAATACTCTTGCTGCAATTAGAATATCATGAACATGTGAAATACTTCATTGAAATTTATGTCCCACCTCTTTTTAAGAAGAGTTTGAAACTATTTGTGAAAAGAAAAAGAGACATAAAAGACATGATTAATAAATAGAGTTGGGGGCTACCTAGGGGGGTGAGAATAAGGTGATAAAATAGGAGGAAATGAATTGTTGATTGAAGTTTCAGCATAATTACAGAGATTGAGGGCGTTAAGGCCTTAGTATGAGCTCTTGCTGGAATTTAGACACCTAAAAACTATGCACGTTTTTCCCATTTGGATTCCTGTTTTGTCTAATTTACCACAATCTCGCACCCTAAGCCAGGCTTGAAGACAAGTTAAAAATAAGCAGTGGCTTCTTGATATGGAGAAGGATTAAGATGAGAGGTTATGAAGGGAGAGTCCCTGCATGGAATGTGGCCCACAGCTCTGTTTTGTTAAGTCCACACAGTGTTAAAAAATTACAGAGATGACATTTAGAAATGAGAGCATTTCACATAAAGCTTCAGACTTTTGTCCTCTCTCATATCAGAAGAGCAACAGCCATCTTGCCTGCTTTCCTACACAAGTGCTTGGTGTTTAGATGGAACTTGTAGTGTTCCCATGTCTTCCCTCAGCAGGCATTTGGATGGCCCTTGCTTGCAAACAACTTTCAGTCTTTCTTACAATAAGGTATGAATATTGCATAGCTTGAACTTATTTCTAGGTGATTTTCATTTTGATAGAGACTTCCCTGTAGTTCCTGTTAAAACTACCTACAAATCTCCATAATTCATTTTGGATGGTACATTCTAATTTAGTATTTATTCACCCATTCATTCCAAAAACATTTATATCATGTTTACTGTCTAACTTAGGTCCAAGTATCTCTGCATATAGCTCATATTTAACAAAGTGCTAAATACTCTTGTATACAAAGGGACTTTAAATATACTGTACATTGTGATTTGGGGTGATCTCAAATGCTTAGAATCAACTTCAGATTCCCACTTCTCATATTTTACAAAATGAGGAGAAATCACTTTCAGTGTATCACTTACTTAGTAGGGGACCTATTGACAAGGACGAAGTGGGTGATCGTAAGCCTGTGTCAGTTCTCAGGCTGCCCTGAGGAATGGAATAGCCAAGGAGCTATGTGTATTGAGGACTAGATCTGAGCCACTGCTCTGGAAAGAAAGCTCACCAGTAATAAGAAAGATAGATGCAAACACAAGAATTTCTAAGTAAATAAGAAAATATATGATCATGTGGATTCATTCTAAACCTGAACCTGAATCATTTGGGGGCACATGTTTTCCCTCAGATTCTGGCTTTTGGAGACAGAACTAAATTTCAGTTTTCACATACTCCTAAACACAAGGTACCTGGTATGTAAGAGGCGATTTACCAAAGAATGTTCTACAAATTTGTTAATTGTTGGAGTTTAAAAAAACATATAAACCTTTTCAATCAATATTACCTAAAATATAAACAAAATACAAAGACAGTCTGCCATTTCTTGGCATTTGGTTATTAGACTTTTAAAATCTATTGCTTGGTGGGTTTTCCGTGTGTCTGGGTGTTCACCAATGTTTTGAGGACTGTGGTGGTGCTGAAGCTGATGTCTGCCAAGGATGGGTTGGAGAGAAAGAAGTTCATGAGTGTGTGGTGGTGGGAATCAGAGTCAATGGTCAGGACAATGAGCACGTTCCTGAGCACAGTGACAAGGTACGTACACACATGGTCGGAACAGTCCTAAGAAGAGGGGCTGAAGCTCTGGATCATCTGAGAGTTCCAGGAGGAGGAATTCCAAGACACTTGTTAAATTCTGTGGTTCCATGTAGTTAGGACACATTTTGAAAAAGATGATGTTGGAATAAGTGAAGTAGCATAGAGAAAAGCAGCTAAATATCTGTAATTTTGGTTTCAGGCAATTCAAAATAAAGTATTCACACTTGAAAAAAATCTATTACTAAGGAGTTAGTCCTCTTGAGTCATTTACACATTCAGCCAATTGACATTTGAGCTTTTGTTCTGTGTGTGGTGTGGTAATTCCGAACTGTACTCGTTGTAAACCTGCAATGTTTAATCTCTGCAGACTAAGTTTTAAGTCGAATCTATTTTAAAAGAAAAAGAGTTCCAACTGTCTTAGTAAGTAAGATTCCTTTAATGTGATTGCTTTTGTCATAAGCTTTTATATCATGTGATAACTTATCAATCCATTAAAGGTCACACTGAGTGACGTAGCAGTTCTCCCATCAGATGGCTAAATATACATTCTTAAAAGAAATCAGCCAGCAGGAATCTTTCCTTATTTCAAAGTTTGAAGTCTGCATCTGATTTTCAAATTAAGTGAATGAGGTTTATTCCATCTGTGTTTCTTTTTCTTTTTTAACACTAAAAATGGAAGCACAAAGACAGAATTGAGCATTTCTTTTAAGTTGGAGAACAGAATGTGATAGGTTAAATTTTAATCTGATCTCTCTTTAAGCAGCATCTATGGAATCTTTCTTATTACTAGGCTTGGGTACAACAAATTCCATATTTTTAGGGCTTAACTTAAGCTATTCCCCAGACTTTGTTAGTGACTAAAAAGAGCACTTTTATCTTCATATCGTTATGGTGAATATTATACACACGCATTCACATCCAGAGAGAGAGAGAAATTATGACATCCCTGCAGAATTAAATTGTGATAAATATCACCTCAGTGATGGAAACCAATAGTATTTCAGGAATGAATATCTGGTATTCTAAATATAACCTGCAGGTGATACCCATAAAATCGCATTCACCACACACACGAGTGGTAATAAATCTCATCCTTAGGTGGAAGCTTGAT
The DNA here is from genome assembly GCA_020662805.1 of Glaucomys volans. Taxonomy (NCBI): domain Eukaryota; kingdom Metazoa; phylum Chordata; class Mammalia; order Rodentia; family Sciuridae; genus Glaucomys; species Glaucomys volans. Next base: position 927,988 of record JAJEJO010000257.1, on the reverse strand, counting down.
CACCATCATGTGAGAGACTCTGTTTGATCTGTATATGCTAAGTATCATGAGCATAGTTCTAGGTTCATGTTTCTTAATTAAATAATTACTGTTTGAGCAATTAATTTTTCTACTTAATTGTGCCCCCCACTTGACTCTGGGTGTTATCCCCAGGTATTAGAATTCCTGACAATTACATGAATGATTTTTACTTGTATTTCTGATGAAAATCTTGAATGCTCCTGCTTCTGTGAATGTAATAGTTACTCATAAAACACATACCCTGAATATGTAGGAAAGGTCAGACCACGGTTAGCCTTCTGACTTTGTAAAATGGAGAAAGCAATTCCCCTGCATGTTGCAGTCCTGACTGAGGCTTTCTTGAGAGCAGTGTGAGGTTGGAGCAATGCAGTGACTGAACCAGGTCCTGGATCTTAGGGTTTGTTGTGTTGGGTATGTGTTTGGAGAACAAGATTTAAATGTGGCTCCAGATGACTGAAAGGCTTCAATTCACTGTAAATGGCATACTGGATTAGAGGTTTCCCCAAATGTTGAGAGGGTCTTCTGACAACAGCCTCCAATGCTTGCTTGCAAACTCACATGCTGGTTGGTGTCTATCTATTGACTAGCCCATGATTGCTCATCCTAACCATGCAAGCTTGCTTGATGTGCCTGGAAGGAGAATTCCTCACACCTACCTCCACACCTGTGTATCAAAGAGTGGCCTTTCCATAAATTCCCCTCTCACTTTATTGTTGATCATGTCTTCACTGCCTTTAAGAGCCCACTTGAAACTCCCCTTCTCTGGGAAAATTTTCTCAATTAGCTTTCACTCATCCTGAACACCCTGTCTGTTTTATCAAGTGAGCTTTCTTGAAGGCAGGAATATATCTACTATTGTTGCGAATCTTCTCTCCATGTGTTATAGGAAAATAACCACATAAGTGAATCCCTACTTATCACCAATCAGAGGGAGTTGAGACGGTAAGTTTTTAAAAGCCCTGTGATTTAACCCTCTCTCATTTTGCATGTGAAGATATTGTGCCCAAGAATATTTAAAGTGGCCTTCGGTGAATATTCACTCATTGCCCTTATATATGGATGATTTATTTTATTTTGGCTTTGTTTTGATTAAATTTCAGCCTTAGTAGAAAAGTTATATAAACAGTATACAGAATTCGCTTGTATTCTTTACTCAGATTTCCCAAATATTAAGTTTTTACCAAATTGACATCACCATTCCTCCATGTTTTTCTGAACATGTTTGGAATAAGTCACAAACATGATGCTCCTTGACCTCAGAGTACGTTAGTGTAGAGTTCCTAAAAATAAGAACACTCCCTTACATAATCGACCATCAACTCAGACTATTTTCAAATACACAGATCTTAGTAATTTCAATAATCGCCACATGCACAGTGTTTAAAGTTGCATAGCACATAAGTGGCAGCTGTGAGACTGGTACCCAGATTTAAAATTCATTCTTTCATGTTCTTTCTGCCTCACTATGTAAAAGGACATCTTTAGACCTCACATCTCATACTACCATGGAGTTATCTGAAAAGCCTTGGTAAACTTAGGGCTTTCAAAGTTGTTTAGTGACTTCAGAATGTGGGGCTAGTAATGATGTTATTTTTTGTAAAGGTCAGTGAACACGAAATAGAAATCTTGATGCCATTCTTCATGCTTTCCTTGTGTCTGCCAAGCCATAGAGGTTGCATTTTTAGGATTAAATTCAGAGAACTACCAGCTGACAATGTTGGACAGCAGGATAATGCTTGTCCGAAAGTTAAGTAGAGTTGGTGACTCCTGATATGCGGGATAGGACAGTCACCTCTCTCATCTTCTTAATTGAAGAGGGTGGTGATGATCTTTTATCCCCAGGGAAAAATAATCATAATGCTATGAGAGCCTTTAAGTAGCTCAACGCTTAGAAATTAAGTAAGACATATTTTCCTACATTGCTACCATGATTTCCATAACTGAATTTTCTGGTTATCAAAACAGGGAGAGAATTTGGATTAAACAGGTTTTTGCTTCTGTGAATAGACCTTACCAGATACCAAGGCTTATGCCTGCTTCCAGGAAGTCCCTTGTTTAATTCACCGTACTCATCCTGACATGCCTCCAGCGTTACGGAGAGCATAAAACTGTAGAATGTTCAGCTGGAAAAAGAATTTGGCATTGTTCAAAGGTTTGGAGGACAATTACAACACTCATAAAACCAGAAAGTGATTCATAAATCTTTTTTAAAGTAAAAATGTTGGCTTATTTCTCTAAATGTTTCTATTACTTAATAATATGAGTATCAGAGCCTTTGTTCAGCACATAATGTTCAGAATAATTTGGTAGACATGAACTGAAGATCCTTTAAACAACTTGCTTTTATCACAATTCAATTTTATTCCTCTATTCAGGCATAGTGACATTCATTTAGTGACTTTGTTGTGGGAATGTTTCTTTGCATATAATATACAGAACCATTCAAGTGTAGTCTGTTTTGGATCATTATTCATTTCTTTGGGCTTTCTTGGATGGAACAAATAGAGTCCAGTTAACAGCCTCAAGTCAAAAATATCTGAAAGACATAACTTGTCTTATACATGTAATTAGGAAAAAAACCCTTAATTTTGGATATACTTTAGACAGTTGTTTATAATAGAGAGCTTGTCTGAAGCTTTGGCAAATCTGTATCTGGGGCAGGGGAGATGATGAGGGGGAGAGAGAGACAGAAATGGAGACAGTTGTGTGATTTGCTTGCTGAGTTTTCAGATGAAACCTTTACTGTCAAGAAGGTAAAGAAAGATTGCATTTAACCAGGGTGCTTATGTTATCTCTGCTTAGAAATAGCCCTTCAACTGGAGTGCAAAGCCAATGTGCTCCTCCCATCATCGTCTGCCTCCAGGCTGCTGGCCCGTTAGTGTGTCCTCATCAGCCCCCTTAGAGGTTCTGATGAGGCCTGGCTAGTGTAGAGGAGTAACCAAAATGGCATTTTGAAAAGCATCCTTCAAATGAGGACAGACTTAGAGAAGCATGAAGAGGGTGCAGTAGCCACAGGTGTGATATAAATCAGCCAGTCTGTATGTTAGAAAAATAAGCATTTTTGTTGGACTTGGAGAAAATACATAAAAGGCAGCCATGTGGTGAAAAGAACACAGACAAACTATGGCAGCAGATAGATGATCCCAAGTTCAAATCCTGATGCTGCCACTTTTACCAGTGACATGATCACCTTGAGTTAATTATATAATTCCCCTGATCCTCACTTTGTGCACCAGGAAAATCTTACCCTTCATTCAGCAAGCATACATTGAGTTCCTGCTGTGTGCCAGCACTCTGCCAGGTGCTGAGGATTCCTTGATGAGTAAGACACTCCCCTTCTCCTCAGGTAGCTTAGAACCTGCTAGACTCACAAAGAGTTAAGGTTTATGTGAGCACATGCGTGAAACCACTTAGTAGAATGTCTGGTGTGCAGCAGCAGCTTAATGTATATGATTCTCTTTCCTCTTTGTCTTCTTAGCCTTCCATGAGAATGGGGAAATCCAAAAATTTCCTAAGAATTCAATGATTTTTAAACAATCTTTCCCATTACCTCCTGCACAGAATCTCTTATCAGGAATTGCAATTTGGAATTTGATCGGTTAGATGCATAATTCTAAAGAATCTGTAATGGACTAAGTCAGCAATCATGAGCTCTTCTTACAGCTTTGCCAGTAACTAATTCTTTCCTCTTGGGCAATTCACATTGCTTCTCTGGGAATAATTTTTGTCCATAGCACAATGAGGGCTCAGAAATAGGTGTAATATTTATCCGTTCTGATGCAACATTACCTGATCTGATTCTCCACTTGAATCGATGTTATGTGCTTATTTGTATTTGTTATATCACCTTCTCCCTGTCCCCATGCTGAAAGCTTTGTTGAGTTGCTGGTAAACAGGAGCACAACTTTGGTTTTTGTAGCCTTTTTGTGGGTTCTTTTGTCTTATTCCTTCCTCTTGCCTCTTGTTTTGGAGTCAGTGGAAGAAGAAATGACTGGGAAGAGGTGGCTGTCTCTACTTTTAACTGCCTGCCCTCTTAATTAAACTTAAGGGTGCTTCTCTGTTCTCTTTCATTCTAGGAATACAGGGGGCTGAAGACCCACTGTTCCCTGTTGTCTTTACCAAATAATTGCTTTCACAATTCTTAAGTTAAATTGTAGAATGCCAAAAATCCTATTTTGTGATAGCTAGAAGGGACTTTAGTGGGCATTCAGGAATCTATGAAACTGAAGTCCCAGAAGGACCTTTCCAAGGTTCCATTTGGTTCACATGCAGGCTGTAACTTGAACTCAGATCCTTATTGCAGCTGTCCTTTGCACTTCCATTGCTGTAAGAATGATTATCTTTATGGCTTATTCTCCACATTACCTTACCTCTTAGGTGGCTAAACATTGTATGCCTCTCTCTCTCTCTTTTTTTTTTTTTGCAGAGCATTGTATTAAACATTTTCTTTTTTTTTTACAGAGTGCATTTTGATTCATTGTACACAAATGGGGTACAACTTTTCATTTCTATAGTTGTACATATTGGAGATTCACACCATTTGTGTGCTCATACATGTACATAGGGTAATGATATTTGTCTCATTCCACTATCTTTCCTTCCCCTACCCCTTCCCTGCCCCTCTTTTCCCCCTATACAATCCAACCCTCCTCCATTCTTCTCTTACCCTCACCCCCTTATAAGAGAAAACATTCAGCCTTTGGTTTTTTGGGATTGGCTTATTTCACTTAGCATGATATTCTCCAGCTCCATCCATTTACCTGCAAATGCCAGAATTTTATTCTTCTTTATGGCTGAATAATATTCCATCATGTATATATAGCACAGTTTCTTTATCCATTCATCTATTGAAGGGCATCAAGGTTGGTTCCACAACCTAGATATTGTGAATTGAGCTTCTATAAACATTGATGTGGCTGTATTATTGTAGGATGCTGATTTTAAGTCCTTTGGGTATAAACCAAGGAGTGGGATAACTGGGCCAAATGGTGGGTCCATTCCAAGTTTTCTGAGGAATCTCCATACTACTTTCCAGAGTGGCTGCACTGATTTGCAAATCCTCCAGCAATTTATTGGTGTACATTTTCCCCCACATCCTCACCAACATCTATTATGCTTGTATTCTTGATAATAGCCATTGTAATTAGAGTGAGATGAAATCTTAGGGTGGTTTTGATTTGCATTTCTCTAATTACTAGAGATGTTGAACACTTTTTCATGTATTTGTTGATTGCTTATATATCTTCTGTGAAGTGTCTGCCTAGTTCCTTTGCCTATTTATTGATTGGGTTCTTTGTATTTTTGGTGTAAAGTTTTTTGAGTTATTTATAAAATTTGGAGTTTAGTGCTATATCTGAAGGTTTTATGGTAAAGATCATCCTGCGGCCTCCTTTCTCCTCATCCCAAGTTTCTCTTGGCCTTATAGATTTCTTTCCAGTGTCTCTTGGGCTGAAGCTTTTTTTTCTACCTTTCAGCATATCAGAAGAATTCTAGGAAAGATTTGAGATGCTCCTGGTCAATCATGTATATCTCTTCTAATCTTAGTGTCTCTTAATAATCATATTAATCATGGCTAACAGTGTTTGGATGCTTCATGTGAGCAAGACACTGTGTATGTTAGTCAGCTTTCCATTGCTTTAATAAAATGCCTAGGGTAATCAAATTTAGAAGAGAAAACAGTTATTTTAGCTTACAGTTTTAGAGATTTTAGTCCATAGCTGGTTGGCTTTTTTGTCTTTGGGCCTGTGGCAAAGGGAACATGAAATGGAGGGAATCCTCACTGAAAGAGAAAGAGAGAAAGCAGGAGAGTCTAGGGTCTCACAATCCCCTTCATGGGCATATCCCCAAGCACCTAACTTCCTCCCACCAGACCCTATCTCTGAAAGGTTCTACCACCTCCTAATTGCAACATGGATTGGGGGCCAGCCTTCAACACATGGACCTTTGGGGGACATTTAAAATCCCAAACTATTTCACTGTATCAAGTACTTTCCATTGGAACAACTATTCTTTTCCCCATACTCCAGAGGTGAAGTTGAGGTTCAGAGAAGTTCTGTGCTTTTCCTGAGGTTCCAAGTCCAGTTAGTGGTCATTCCAGTATTTGAAGCCATAGAGTCTCATTCTAGAGTCTGTGCCTTTAAATGTTATAGGGTAATTCTCTCTGCTCTTGGTCCTCCTGGCTTCCTCCACCCTATCCCAGCACACATTTTCTTCCTCTTTTGCATATTCTTTTCAGCTTTGCTCCTCTAAACCTTGGAGTCTTTGAGTTCCAACCTTGTTCTTATTTTCAACGTATGTTTGTGTGTATCTATATGAACCTACATACATATATATTGCATATTTATATATATATAAAATTCCTAGTTAATCTTGTTTGCATCAAAGACTATAGTTACTGAGATTGAAAGCACCCAGAAAACCACTCCAGACACGGGAACTCACACGAGAGATTTTATTAAGCAGACAGGCAGAGTGTCTGCCCACAGGGTGAGAGGGAGAGAGAGAGAGAGAAAAAGTGAGCAAGAGAGAGAGAGAGAGAGAGAGAAAGTGAGAGAGAGAGAGAGAACACGAGTGAGAGAGAGAGAGAGAGAGAGAGAGAGAGAGAGAAAATGGTGGGGGAGTTATTCTTAAGCAGTGAAATTTAACAATGTTCGGACCTATGGCCGTCAAGAATGTTCGCAGGGTGACAAGCTGGGTTGTAAGATGGGAGGGGGAGGAATCCTTGAGGCGGCTGATGTCATAGATATCCCTAGAACCTAGCAGCTCTGGGCCCATTTGTACAACTGTCTCTGTGTAGTTCCATCTGGATGTCTGTGCGGGCAGCTCACACTTGGTTTGTTCAAAACCAGGTGGCACCTTAGGTAATGAGAGGGATTGCCTTTTAGGCATCAGCCTGGAGGTGGAGATGTTTTAGAGGCCTTTCTGGTTCTGCTGTGGTGGAGCTCTGGTGCAGCTCCTTGCCACAGTGTACAGGTCTGGATACTAGGAACAGTTTTTTAATAAGCATCTACCTCTGAATAAAAAATAAGAAAACTTTGTTTCTTATGGAAAAGATTGTAGTTTTAAGAAAAATAGGATGATTTTGTTTTGTTTTGTTATTTCCTTGGATATTCAAGGAGGTATTTCTGTCAAAAGGAACTCTGCAGAGATGATGTTGGAAATGGCCTATTTGCTGTGTTTGAGGACCCCATCAGCTTCTGTTCTCCTGCATCCTCAAAGGCAGAGATAAGATAGATCCTCTCACAGCATAGATGAAACACAGTCACGTCAGTTTCCATGAGTTCCAGTAACCTAGTGTGCCAAACTACAGAGTGATACCTTGAAAAGGAAACCAAGAACAGAATTTTGGATTTAATCTATCTTTGCTCCTCTTCACTACCCCTAGTCTCCAGCTGCTCTGCTATCTTTGGTTTAAACAGTGCTATTTTTGTTAAGATTAAGCATCTTTTTGTTTCTTTTAAGTCTGGTCTTTGCTTTACTTGGAAGTATTCATCTGGGTTTTACTCCTTCCTCCCTGATCCATAAATTTTTGTTTTCAAATAAGCCTCTCACTTCTTATAGTATCTTTTACGTCCCAATATTTGTTCGTTCGCCCTTATAGGATGTTCTTTGACATCTAATTTTAGATCATACATAATGCCCTCTAAGTAGCCTCTCCTCTGGAGGGATAAAAACCATGGTTAAGATGTCACTTCCCATAAATCAGGTTCGGTAAAGATGACGGCAGCTGTGGGTGGGAGAGAGGGGAGCAGGAACTCATGAAGTCTGACCCTTTCAAAGTCGACTTAATCCTCCCTCTTATCCTCTGTGTCTCCCTGCACTCTTTGGAGGGTGGATGGACCCTCTTTAACATGAAGGAATGAGCTTTTCCATTGTTTGCCTTTGTCACAACAACAAAAGCTCTGGAAAATTCCAATTAATTAGCAAGCCTTGGGCTAATGAAAGAATAAAACTGAAAGAGAACTGCTCCAAGCTTTCAGAGAGACATAAGCATGAGAGGACAATGCTGATTTCAAATATTTGGGGCTGTTTGTATAATTTTCCCAGGGTTTGCCTTCCTGAGACTCATAGAGATAAGATGAGAGACAAGAACAGGGATTTGTCACAGAGTCAGGATATGCAATAATACTGTTGGCTTTTAAGGACACTAAATGACCCACTATCATTTGAAGAAGGCAGTTAAATGTGAACTCATATACTCGGGGAAATTAAAACCAGAATATAGAGCTTTCCCATTTTGCGTTTAGAGGAAGACATGGCAATTGGGTGGACAGAAAGTAGATTATGGAAGAGGTTAAAGTTAATTATTATGAAGGACCAGGAAATTACTATGCCATTGTATCTTTGAATGAGGATTTGCAACCAGCATGACTACTAGACATACACAGTGATGAAAATAGCCGAAGCCTCTCATTTGTAGCTTTTATATCATGTACTAATAGTAATAGTAGTAAAATAATCACTCCCAAACCACTGTCACCAACTAACATATATTGAGCATTTAGTCTTTTGAGTAAATTTGATTTTCTGAATTATCCTATGAGATACTAGATACTATGTGAACAGATGCTTTTATTATCTCCATTTTATAGCTGAGCCTACTGAGGCTGAGCTACTAAGTGATTGGTTCAAACACAAAAGTGACAGGCCTACATTTCCACCCATGCTCTAGACCACCACAGTGTCCTGCCTGTGAAATACGTTCTTATTACGCAGGTGGAAATACCACAAGAGAGGCTGCATGCTACCCCCAGGCTGGACTAGAAGCTGAGATTCTGAGACCAAATTCCCAGTTTGGTCTCAAGTATTTCCCTTCATCTTGAACAGACTACTCACTTATCATTTCTGGCCTTCAGCATATACAATTAAATTATTAAATTTAGTTAATAATTTAATTCTTTAGCTGCGTTAAATTACTATATTGGATGGTAACTGAGGTATCTTCCAGCACCAATATTGCATGGATTGAGAAAATGATGAGTTTTAGGTACAGGGTAAATGAAGCAATCATTTGAGAGGTAGGTGTGTGGTTTTTATTTGTGTGTGTGTGTGTGTGTGTGTGTGTGTGTGTGTGAGAGAGAGAGAGAGAGAGAGAGAGAGAGAGAAAGAGAGAGAGAGAGAAAGCCATGCTCAAACAAAAATGAGGTAGCTTTGAGTCCAGGAAATCTCTGTTCAAACTTAGCTTTCTTACATGACTTGGGACTGATTGGTTTACGTTTTTGAACTTTAGTTCCTTCCTTTCTTTGATGGAGGTTATGTTACTTTGCCTAGAATCCCTAGCATGGTGCTGAGGCATTGTTAGTTCTTCTTCCACCCATAAGGGTGATGTGAACATTGCATAGAGGGCACCTCCTCAGGGACCTGGGTCCAGAGAAGAGATTAGTTTAGCCAAAAGGAACCTTTTTTTTTTTTTTTTTAAAGGGTGGGTGTGTTTGCATGGTTGGATCTTTTGGTGATTAACCTCATGGGTGAGATTACTTCAGCCCTGAAATTATTAAGCTTCTGACAGATTTCCTGATAAACTTTTTCATTGAATTATATCATCTACCCCCTTGAGTAATTGTCTTGTCCACAAACATTCTTCAGACTCCTTGGAAAAGGTGGTCATTGAAGAGTGCTGGCTTAATGGTCATTATTGGTTGAATAGTGTTTCCTCCAAATTCATGCCCACCTGGAATCTCAGAATGTGACCATAATTGGAAATAGGGATTTTGTAAATATAATGAAGTTAAAAGATGAAGTCATACTGGATTAGGGTGTGACCCAATTCAGTGACTGGTATCCTTATGAAAAGAGGGAAATTTGGACACAGACACAGAGATAAAAATGCCATGTGATTACAGAAGACACACAGGGAGAAGACCATGTTGCAGTAGAGGAAGGGACTGGAGGAATGTGTCTGTGAGCCAAGGAAGGCCAAGGATTGTCAGAAAGCCCCAGAAATTTGGAAGAGACAAAAAGGACCCTCTTCAAGAGGCTTCAGAGAGAGCACAGTCTAGCTAACCACTCAGTACAGGACTTCTAGCCTCCAGAATGCTAAGAGAATAAATTTTTGCAGTATAAAGTTACTCGTTTCTGGTATTTTTGTTAGTTTTGTACTAGTAAAAAAATGTACACTTATAAAAGGAAGTCAGCCATAATAGTTGGGGGTGGATGAGGAGGGGAGAGAGAAGAGTAAACTCTAAGGAAGAAAAGAAAACAGTGCATCCATGAAGATGTGTGTTTGAAGCCATTTATTGAAACCATTTATATACACTCTTCCTACTGTACGCAGAAGCTCTTTTTACTCTTGTTGTACATAATCAGAACAGGTGTAATGGAAATACCAAAATAAAGAACCTGGTGAAATTTTGGCCCTTCACAGGCTAATATTATTTTTTTAATTTGCCTTTCATAAAATTTGTACCCTTGAGACTATAATGATTACCAATGGAGATACTGAAGTACTGTCCATACCGTGATCATGAGGAGAGGTACATCTACCTGCCTTGCCCATTGATTTAAGTATTTTTTTGAGTCACCTACATTCTTCTTAAAGTTAAAAACATTACCTGAAATATTAACTTATGTAAAGAATAGGTTGCAAAGTACAGAGTTCCTTAGAATTGGATTATTATATGTAATATGGGGATAAGTCTTGAAATTGCAATAAGAAAAACAAGACTCAGTTACCTAAAGGCAAGGACTTTGCAGAAAAAACATGATAATAAGACAAAACTGTCAAACTGGCTTGGGCTATGTGGACTCAGTTTGTTCCAGAAAAGCTCAGAGTGAAGACAGCTCGTGAATTCTGTCATCAGGCAGTGAGGCCCATATCACATGTCACTTTGCTTTGTTTTTAACATGTGGCTCAAGCTATGCCAGACCTGCTGCTGTGTGGGAGACGTACTTTCTGACAAAATAAGGCATTTTCCTGGCTTTGGACCCCTTTGGAATTTTTACTGGTGTGCATAAACCCAGAGTACTTGTGTTTCCCACACTTATCCAATGCAGTCACATTTGGTGTTATAGATTTATGGTGGTCTTGAAGCCTGTCAGTGCCAATGTGGTGAGTTCCTCATCACCGCTGGAGGTTATTTGGAAGAAATGACCAGGCGTTCATTCATCCATTACTTTAAAATTATCTTCCATCTCCCATGCCTGTTACATGGAAGAAGCAGAGGAGGCTAAATAGACCAATTATGAAAGGACTGAAAACATTTTGTAGAATGGAAATGGAAATATTTCTTGCAGGATATCTCCTTTTCTTCTTTCTCCTCATCCATCATGATAATAAAGTTCACTGGGAAAGTTTATATACGTTATTTTGTGTTCAGAGAGATGATGGTGGTGGTGATGATGATGACAATCATGATGATATTAATGTTCATTCTTGGTTGTCTGTTATTGACTGAATTGAAGTACTATACAAATAAAACCCAAGACAGGAGTTTGAGCAACTTCAAGCTACTTTTTGAAACCAAATTTTCTTGTCCTTCAAACTTGTAGTTCTTCCCTCCTGAATGTATTTCAATCTTGGTCACATGAGGGACCATTGAAACCATATGGACCTCTAAGTACAAATTCATCATCTCTGATGTTAAATAACTTTGAGAACCTTCTCCAGCATTTAAGAGACCCTGGTATGTTCTCTTTAAACAGGAAGTAAGCATGATACTGAAAGAGGAGAGCAAGAGAGAGAGTAGATTATACAAAATGATAGAAATGATAGAGATTATACAAAATGATAGAAAATCCATACTGGGTCATATGTGACCTTGGGAGATGATCCATTCAGCTTATTCATTCACTTGACACTATTGGACTGTGTGTCAGAAGGACTAGGTATTAGAGTACAAACTTAAGTAAGACCCATTCTCTAGGAGCTTGTAGTCTATTGTCAAGAGACAGGTAGGTCATCTCCACATTTATTGGGTACCATGCTCCTCCTTTCTGAGATCATTCCATCCAACTCATTTTCTTTTCCTTCCTCCAACACAGCAAGCTGATTCAGCCTTAGGTCTTTATGTGTGACTGTTATCTCTCCCCAAGACCTCCCCCATAGTTTTGCATGACTGCTTTCTTATCACCACTGTCACTGCAGCTTCTGGTACTTCACCTACAGGCCTTTCCTACCATACGCTCCAGAGGAGCCTCCCCTCTGGTGATCTCCCATCCCACCTACCTGTTTTAATTTTTTCATGGCACTTACCTTTGTCTAAATAATCTTGTTTACTTATCCATTCACTTGTTTTATTGTGGATTCTCTCACCTCTAGAATGTAGTTTATAAAAATGGGGGAACCTTGGCTTGGTCACCATTGTATTCTCAGTAATCCATTTTTTGTTGAATGAGTGGTTGGAAAAATGAATGACTGAGCCAGTGTAATACATTCTGTAATGAAAGTGTTGACAAAGTGCTACAGGAAATGAGGAAATGAGTGGCAGCTTCTGTGGCAGCTTCTGCAGATTGGGGACATTTTCATAGAAAATGTGAGCTGAACCTGAAATGCAGGTGAGAGCGCAGAAGATGCTACTTCTGCTTTCATGGGTGAAGCTGTCCCTTCTCACTCCTGACCACCCCTGTCTGAGTCACTTGCTCAGATAATTTGCTGGTAGGGTCAATGGTCATAGCCCCTGTCTTTTATGGACGCATGTACCAGAAAAGTGAAGTACACATGTTCACTGCAAACTTTTCTTTTGCACTATGGAAAGTTGCTAAAAGCTTGTCTTTCCAATAAAGAGAAACTCCGAATTAATGTAATGGAGAAAAGGAGCTTATGAAACATAAGTAGGCATTCTTGACGAAATAAAAATAGAAGCTTAAAAGACACATCGTTTTTGGAAAAGAAAAAAAAAAGGCTTTTTCCCCTACTGTAAGAAAATATGTGTGGATGAGGCATGTGTGTTAAACTATAGAATAAAATTTGCATAATACTTCAGGGTACTGAAACCATGGCAATTCAGAGTTTTGTCAGTCCTGATAGACATACTTGCAATATATACATCCATTAACAAGATTATCACTTGAAGAGACAATCATATTTTTACTGAAAAGGTTTTTTGAGGATAAAATTTATTGATATTTAATGAAGCATGAGGCTTCTAAATGAACCATGAAAGCAATAGCTAAACTAATTAACTGCACATAAAGACTCCCAGAATACATATGTGATGTAGACTGTGTGCTTATCAATCGTGCCTGGTTACACTGACATCTTGGATAACATGCTTCTCATATATGCTTTGTGGAAACAACCATAAATCTTCCTGCAATGCATGTGCTAAAGGAGGAAATAACCATTTAGATTTCCTGCAAATGCAAATGGGATATTTAAAGTCAAGCACTGCAGGGTTTATAGGTTATAATTTAGTGGAGTTAAGACTAGTAATAACATCATATTATTTCCACACACTTGATTTAAGCCTCTATCTATACTGTTTCATTGAATGATAAATCATTCCCTTATTCTAAAAATATGCATCTTCTGCCCTTTCCTTCTCCTGTCCCCCAAAGGGAGAACAAGGATGCTAAATAACACATGATGAACATTTTATTGCACAATGGGAATTCATGTGGGTCTTTTTTCAATTGTACACAAAAAAACATGCCTTCTTGAGAGCTCTGAGAATTTTGAAAAGCAGGCAAAACCAGTTCTGCTTTGGTGGTAAGTCACACCAGTTTGAGAAGCAGATGACTTACCCTTAAAGAGCTGCTAATGTTGACATTTGTCAATGGGCATCTTTCTGTTCACAGAGAGTGAGCCAGTGTCTTAGCCATGGGAACCCACTCTCTGCCATGTACCAAAGATCCTGGCTCTCAACAAATGACTTATGAACCTGCATGTGACTTTTTGAAAGTGACAGTCATATACACTAATAAGAGTCTGACAAATTTTTAAGACCTGTAGTAATAGTATGTACTGATAGTAGAGGGACAAGTCCTGCAATAGACATTAGAGTAGACTTGAGTGTGCATCAGAAGCCATCAAGAGGTCTATGAAAATGCCAACAGTTTAACCTTGCACCCAAAGTTTCTGAGTGGGACCTGGGAATATGCATCCTAACAGGTTCCCTAATGGTGCTTATGCTGCTGGTAAAGACACTACTCTTTGAGAACTACTGCAGGACCCTGTGCAAGCAGGGGTGGAAAAGAGCATTTTTCAGGGACCCTCTTCAGGGAAACCAGACCAGGTAAGGATGTGGTTTGCCTCAGGTACTTTCTAGACTCCCTTCCTACACATTTTTCATTCTTAAAGGGTGTATCTAAGACCTCCATGTTCCTCCTCATTAGACAAGGGCATGACACTTTTTCATACATAGGTAAAATGACCCTTGGCAATACATAGGGCTGTCCTTAACAAGGACATGTAAATGTTAGTGGAGTGAAATCAGAGGAATGAAGTTCTGAAGAAGATGTTTCTGATATCTGCCAGTGGGTGGATAACATAAAATTCAGGTCTGAATTGATGTTCAGGCCAAATATTAGACTTCCCCATGAAGCATCTCAGTGCTCTAGTCACCTGTCAATTGATCCCACTTTTACTTCCAGGTGCTGTATACCTAACACAGGGCCTGTTCTACAGTAGATATTTGGTAGATGTGTGTTGAATGTCTGAAGGAACTGATAGACAGATGAATGTGTAGCAGGAGCAAAAATGATTGAAGCTTTCGTGATTCAGGGCTTCTCTCTTCTTTGTCCTTTGAGGAAAATACAGTGTTCGCTGAAAAGAGAAAAGCCCCTGGGTTCCCTAGGGTACCCCACCCCACCCCACCATACTCCACATATTTTTGAGTTCTAATATGCTAATTAGTAAGGAGTGACAGAAGGGAATGGAAGTAGAGGAATTTGTATTGGAAAAGGCTGAGCTGGATTAAAGAAGGAGGAGAAGAGAAGAAGAAGGGAGGGAAGAACATTCTTTTATAGGAATGTTAGTTGGGGGGAGTTTGGTTTGTTCTGTGGGAGAGTAGAAGAGAGAAGGAGGGCAGATTTCAGGGTTGCTGAAGGGTCTGAGTTGTCAATCAAGAGGAATTCCAGAGAGGTGATTTATGTTTTCATGTGTGGTCAGACTTAACTTTAGAGTGCACAACTCTGTCTGAAACTGGAATTAGAAGTTCTTGGTTTGATTTGTGTTATGAATAATTAAAAAGTTAACAGGTCTCAAATATTATGTTCTTAATATAAGTAATAAGGAGTAAATAAATAGCAGCATTCAGTGGGAAGATACTTAGCTCTTCACATGATCTCCTGAAATGATGATTTTTAAAGTAGGGATTATAGGACCCAGAGCATCTTTATTGTCTGGGAACTAGTTAGAAATGCACATTCTTAGGTTGTACTCCACACCCACTGAGTCAGAAACTTTGAGGGGCCCAACAATCTGTTTTTACATGCTCTTCAGCCTACTAAAGTTTGAGAAACCAGGAGTTTCTGATGCAAGCTAAAGTTTGTGAACCAGAGGTTGAGGGAGTTGTTATACTCATGGTCTCTCCATCAGAAAGAAAGGTAAAGGCTGTCCCTGATCAGGAACTTCTGATATTCAGGAAGGCCTTTGGTTAAAACATTGCTTGTGGCCAAGCCAGGCAGGATATGCATGTCTTAATCCCAGCTCTTTGAGGGGCTGAGGCAGGAGCATCACAAGTTTGAGACCAGTCTTGGCAACTTAGCAAGATCCTATCTCAAAAGTAAAAAATAAAAAAGGCTGGAGATGTAGCTCAGTGGTAGAGTGCCCTGAGTTCAATACTCAGTCCAGAAAAAAAAAAAAAAAAAGCAACCGAAGTTTGCTGGTGGCCAATGTTCTATAATTTTTTCCTAAATATTTCATCATTTGAAAGTCTATTAAGGCAGAAACATTTTAAGCTCACTAAGGAAAACGAATGGGCTAAATATGGAAAAGAGAAAAAGAAGAGTTTATGAAGTGGTGTCACTGAGCAATTGCATATGAATCTATGCCATGACCGGTTCACCAGCCTGGGAAAGTGACTTGGTTGACGACCAAATGGGCTGTGTAATGGGTCAGTGGTTCCAGGTGTAATCCACTTCTGATGTCACTGGCTGTACAATCATGCTTACTCTCTTGCTCCTTGCATTTTTACTTGCTTTTTATCTTTTGGCAGCACATAGTAACATGTGACCTTTCTGGTTTTTTTTTTTTTTTTTTTAACCCATCAGTACTAGTATTTTTCTTTAACTAGCATTTTTCCCAAGAATAAAAATAAATGTCTAAATATTTATCATAGAAAGATTTTTAAATACTGAAAAAAGGAATAAAATAAAAATCACCTCCCAGTACTTCACAAATGTGGAGGTATCAATTATTAATATTTTAGAAGACAAATACATGTGTATATGCAAAATAAAGCTTTGTGTTCCTTTCTTCACATTGTTATGAACTTCCCCCATGTAGTTATGTATTCTTCAAAAAACATGATTTTTGAGTATAGCAGAACATTTTTTTAATGTATACTCTAATTTTAAAATTAGGTTTACTGGGGCTGCGGATATAGCTCAGTTGGTAGAGTGCTTGCTGTGCAAGTACAAGGCCCTGGGTTCAATCCCCAGCACCTCCCCCCCCC
>JAJEJO010000257.1:731269-911314 GCA_020662805.1 Glaucomys volans | reverse complement strand
GTAATATTGTGAATTTTTTCTCTAATGTACTGGATTCTTCTTTTACAAACTATTTATGCCCTTTGCTTTTCCTCACATAGGAGTGTTTGTCTTTATTATTGATTTGCAAAGGTCTCTTTGTATATTATTTAACCCTTTGTGTGTAAAATGCTAGTTCATTTCCTAGTTTTTTGTTTGCTTTTTCATTTTGTTCATAGTACTTACAGAGTTAAAGTATTTTGGTTGTTATATCTTTTTATCTTTGATTCATGTATCCTAAAGTGAGGTTAAAAATTCAAATGTGTTTTCATTGTTTCATATTTTATTTTTAATATTTAGCTCCTCTTTATTTCCTTGGAATTTATCAGGGCATGTTGTGACTTATTGTATTTTTCAGTGGTGAATGAAACCGTAACTCCCATTCCGTGTGCTCTTCTAGTGTGACTTTGTGACTCCCTTCCCAGGAGATAGAATTTATTTCTCTACCCTCTTGAATTTGGGCGGGCCCTGAAATTGGTCTGGCTGATAATGTATGGCAGAAGTGATGTGTGTCTGTGGCAGGCATGGTCCTTACCTGATCCAAAAGCTCCCTGTCTGTCTCTTGGAAGCCAGCTGCCATGCTGGGAGAAGCCTAAGTCATGTGCTGCCATTGACAGCCCCAGCTGAGCCCCCAGTTGACAGCCAACTTCAGTTTTCAACATAGGAATGAGCTACCTTAAAAGCCTATCTAGTCCACCTTTCAGGTGACAGCAGCCTTAGTGGACATCTGACTGCAATTCAGAAAAGATCCCTAGTGAATTGACCCCTGCTTAGCTCCATCAACACCCAGAATCACAAAGGATAATAAATTATTACTTTAAGGATTCCAAATTGTGGATGGTTTGCTAGGTAGTGGTAGATAATCAGAACACAGGTATTGTGAATACGAATTTAGCTTTTATTTTCCCCCCAAACTATAACAGTTATAACACTACTATTTATTGATCTTTTTTCCCCTCCTCATTTGTAATGTCATATGATAATTTTTATTATATATCTGAAGTCATGCTGTAATGCTTCTGTTTCTTTGTTCAGTTTCATTAGTATTCCTTCTGTGTTCCATAGATGCTATTTCATAGCTTTATAAATTTTTTTTTTTTTATTTTTCAAAGCCTTTTGACCAGTGTTAACCACTTTTTATTCTTTCAAGTGAACTTTAGAATCCTTTGTCAAGGTAGTGAATAAGGAAAGACAAACTTGGATTTTGCATCAGATCAGTGGTTCTCTATTTGAGTGGTGGTGGCCCTTGGGAACATTTGGCAATGTCTGGGCAGAGTTTAGTTGTGGTGGTCACAACTCAGGGTACTGCTGGCCTCTTTTAAATAGACTCGAAATGCTGTTCAACCTTCTGTAATGCACAGAGCAGCCCCGTGCAATGGAGAATTAGGGGATGAAAAATATCAAGAGTGCAGATGCTGAGAAATTGCATTAAGCCTATGAAATAGTTTGGAAGAATCAACATACTTGCTATATTTATTTTTCTGCCCCAGAAATATGTATATATCTTTATTTATGTCTTCAGAGAAAAAATGTAATTTTCTTCATATTACATGCTGTTCCTAGGAATTTTTAATTTAAAACATTTTTCTTATATTTTAAAACTCATAATTGATACTACATAGGAAGCCTATTGCTTTTGTCATATCTATATTGTGTCTTGTCACCATATTGAATTCTTCTCTAGTAATTTTTAGCAGATCCTGTTGAATTGTACAGAAAAGCAAAATTTCTGAAATTTAACTTGATAAAAAAAAGTAAATCCTTTCTGCTTATTCAGAAAGCATTTAAGATGGAAGAGACTTGAGAGGCTAATCCTTGGCCTTCATTTTAGTGGTAAAAATTTGAGGTCTAGAAAAGTTAATTTACCCTCTTTATTTCACATAGAGTAGAAGCCTAGAGTGGAAGAGCCCAAAAAATAGCCTTTGGATAACAATAGTAAAAAAAAAATCTCATAATTTACATAAAAATGTAAAACTTGACGCTCCTTAAAGGATTCAGGTTGTTATCGACTTGGGAATGATTTTAGACATTTTCTTTGCCGTTTTCCTCCTCCTGCCTTCACTGCAATATCCAACAACCCCACCTTGAATGCTTCCAGAGACCAAAACTCTGTGCTTCCTAGAGTGTCCACGGTCACTTCTGATTTCTAGAAGTTCTTCCTTTGGTTGAGTTGTACCCTGCTTTCTTGAGGCCCACACATGCTTCATGAATGATGCTGGAGGAAGCAGAACTGTTGCCAGCTGAGAGGCACTGTATTATGGCAGTGGGGAAAGCCCATGTTACCTATTGGGTGACTAGGTGAGATTTGGGGCTGGGAAAGTTTGAGGTTCTGGTTTCTTCATACAAGATCTGTGTGAACTGGGCATCCCATATTGTTGTATGGAATGGCATTTTATTTGATGTTTTGATGTTTTCTGGTTATTTTGAGAGGCCTGTGGGTAAGAGTTCAATCTAAGGAGGACTGAGGGTCTTAGTCCCAGGGCCCCTCTTTCTGTCACCTTCCATAGGTCCTCCTCCTTTCCTTGGGGCCTTCAGCCTGGGTTACCCCTACTGTGGAGGGTATGAGCAGGTTTAACTAGGCACAGCTGCTTCTTACACCTCATTACCAGGCAAGGTCCCTGTGCCACAGGGACTCCATCCAACCTTATTGACATAATGAAGGACCCTTTCATTATTTCAGACTCCTGAAGGCAGAATTTTTCATTAGAACAAAGACAAAGAAAGTAAGGGCACAATGCAAAGGAATTCCCTGGGCCCAAAACAGCTAATTGGACAATTGTTCTGCAATTCTTATTGTGCCAGGAAATAATGGCCTTGTAGCCTCACTTGCTGCTTGTAAACTTTCTCTGAGATAGAAATCTTTTAAAAAATTATGCTGTCAAGTTTGATATGCTTAAATTAGACGTTTGCTCCTCAGCAAGGTGCTTGCTTTTCCTGAGCAGCCTGAACATGGGTTCCGCAGCATTTTTACATTTGGCAGATAAGCAGGCAGGCCTTGGGTCTGCTGAAACCTGTGGTATAATCACAGTTCTGCTAAAACCTAAGGTTTAAGGACATGAGCAAATTCAAACTGAACCTCTTTTTATAAAATGTTGAAACTAAACAACCTCATTTCTTTTTTCTTCTGAAAATTCATAGATTTTTTTTGTCTGATCTGTAGGAGTGATGGCTTTTGTATCCCCTAGGCTTGAAGACAAAAGGAAGAGAGAAATGTCTCTGGGGGTGTTGTCAGATTCCATTTGTGGATTAAAATGGAATCGATCTTGATGCACCGTTGTAAAATATGGGGGTCTCTGTGTCCCTTCTCGTCTCTGAAACTTTTCTCTGTGTTTCCTCCTTTCCTTCTCCAGCTCCCCATCTTTTCCAGGACACTTTTGTGGGAAACATACTTCTCATTGTGTAGAAGGACTCACTGCATTTTGTTGGTGAAAGACATTTTTAACTGTATCAGAGGTGTTTGTACAAATAAGCATCTTTTATGACTGAAAGCCCCCCAAATAGTAGGTTTCAGTAGAAACTGGATTTAGTTAGGTGACTGAGTATTTGGATATTTGTGCAAGGACTGTCTCTGCCATTAACTAGCTGTGTGACTGGGACAAGTCTCTTTACTTCTCTGGACTTGAGTTTATCCTCTGTATAATAAAGAGGTTGAGCACATGATTTCTAATATCCCTTCTTGGCATATAATTCTATGAATTAAAAGCATGGTAGGAGTAGGAATCCATCTGTTTCTCAAGAGGGGAGACCTTGAAATCATTTTATTGTCTATTATGGTTTAAAGGTAGTCTTTTAGATTATGAGAAATCATAGGTTTCCAGATGTGATCTACAGGTGGAAAGGGAATTAGTATTTATTGAGCATTGGGTTTGCATCACATCTGGTGCTAGATGGTTCATTACATGACCTCGCCCAACTGGTTGAAGTGATTTGGCCACATTCTCCCAGCCACAGAACCACAGACCAAACTCAGCCGCCTGGCCTCCTGACTTTGCTCTGGCGTAGAGTCCTCTTGCTTCCATACCACGGACCCTACCCACCCCCATGTCCACATTTCCCTCCCCACGTCAGTATGGTCCTTGTTGTTTGAACAGTGAAAGCAGGGAACAGCTGCTTGCCTGGGGACAGTTAGTGCACTGCTTTCAGGTCAGTGCAGTTTTGCAAGATGGAAGCTTGGGCAATTGGGCTTTTGGGGGGGTCTTTTCAAGGAGGGGTGATTTCTAGGAGTAAAGGGGTCTTAAAAAACGGCAGGTGTATGGGACATTGTCCCTTCAAGGTACCGTTTAATTCTTACTGTATCTGACACATATGGCCATCCTTGGGCTCCTGTATGTGGCATGTATAAGTGTGTGCAACCTGTTCCTTCATCCTGTATCCTGATGAGATGTGTGCACTGAAGACAGCCAAATAAATAGCAAGTTAATAAATCTCTTTACAGTAAAATTTATGCAGGTGAGTATTTTCATGTGTTTTTCCCAAATATCACCGTCCTGATTGCCCTTGTTGTTGTTATCATCATCATCATCTCCTCCTCCTCAATATCCCAAAGGCTTTTTTATCTTATTTTATTGGATATTATTTTGTGTTGTTTTCTCTTGATCTGTTTCACCCTCTGGCACTATGCAGTTTGACCACTGAAAGAATGCATGAACAAAGGAACTTGATGTTATGCATCAAATATTCCTGAAAATAAGAGAGGTTATATGATAGACATTTAACTACCACTGCAAAGCTTAGACTAGTCTTATCTATACTTGCATGTCTGACACCATTGATGGTACCTACCTAGAATAAATTCATGCATCATTCCTGCCTGTTGCTTACGTCTGGAAACCAAGATGTTGGAGGCTGTGGGTATTTGTTCCCTCTCTGAGAGAAAATTGGTTTCCCAATTGTCCTATATCCTCTCCATTCAGGCATATTTGTCCAGTCGGTGGTTAAGGTGTGTGAGCTCACAAATATCTGGGTGCCTTTCTTCAGTGGGACTACTTTGAATCCTCGCTCTTAGCAAATTACCTGTTTTCTTTCTTTTTTATTCTTGGTACCAGGGATTGAACCCTAGGGCACTTAACCACTGAGCTTCATCCCCAGCTCTTTTTATTTTTTATTTTGAATCAGGGTCTCTCTGAGTTACTTAGGGCCTCACTAAGTTGCTTAGTCTGGCTTTGAACTCATGATCCTCCCAGCCTCCCAAGTGGCTGGGATTGTAGATGTGCACCACTGCGCTTGGTTCAAGTTACTTATTTTCTTAATCTCAGTTTCCTCCTCTGTAAAATGGATGGCAGTAAACAAGGTTGTTGTGTGAGCTAAATGGGTTAATCAAAGTACAAAGCCAGGCCTCCTCCCCTGGCACCAAGTGAGCCTTCCATTAACATCAGTTCTCATTTTATTTTAAATGTATAGATGGATCATTATTAACAATAGTAGTAGCGGTCATAGTTATAATAGTGTAAGTTCTTGGTTAGGGGCTATGATCTCATGCCGATAGCTAGGTAACCTCTGTGCCTCCTTTGTGGTACTTATGAATAGCTAAGAAAGGAGAGAGGAGAGAGAGGTTTGTTACACTCCTGTTTCCATGGAGGGCTTCACAGAAAAGGTGAAAAGTCAAACAGTTTGGAAAGGCTGCCCAGGCAGGGAGGAGCTGTGTGTTCTGTGGTGGAGTGTGCCTGGTGGAGAGGGAATGGCGGCTCCAGCACTATGCCACCCTGACTCTGGCTTCTTGGCAAACTCCCTGTTTTATTTTTCACCCTGCTTTAAATTATAAAAATCTCATTCTCTGTTTAGCCCTTTCCCACCTATCTGTGGGAAGAGACCCTGTACTAAAACATGCTTCAGTGGTGGTGTGGGCATTGCCTGTCCATAGACATTAGCGGTGTCTGCCCTCTGCAGGAAGCTGTGGCCTGGAGCTCTGGGGGTAAGGAGTTGCCTTCTGGTGAAGGCAGGTAAGGTACAGCCCCTGTATTCACCCACCTACCTGCAGTTAAGGGGGAAAGGTGAGACACAGGTATGAAGTGATCATTAACTCAAAAGATGACATATAAGGTCACCTGGGATACAGCACTTGAACTTGTCCTAAGAGACAAGAATTCATTTCAAGGAGAAGATGACGTTTGAGCTGGTCTTGGAGGGTGTATGTGTGGGGGCGGGGGCAGTAGGGGCGGTTCTGAGGGACATAGAATGGACATGATGTGACATGGTGTGAATTGAGGTTGGAATCAAACCTCCTGTGAGTGCAGCAAGGAAACTGATGCAGTCTCATCCAGACTCAGTGATAATTAGTAAGAGTTTTCCTGAAACTGTTCTCACTATAATAAGAATAAGTGGGGAGGGATTTAGGAGCTCACACATTCCCAACCTTCAAGTTAAATGTTAACTCCTTTGTGTAGTTAACCACTAACTTATTCTTCCCTATGCAAAAGAAAAAAGGAGAGGGAGAAAATTTATGGCAGTGGTAACCCCCTTACTTTAAAAACAAAAAACAAAAACAAAAAATTCCAATTCTGTTTTGTTTATGTGGTGCTTATTTTCAGCACAATACAGATGTAGGTATGACAGAGCTGTGTGCAGACTTGAATAATAGACTCTTCATGTTACTTTTGTGAATTCCCTGGGTGTCTTCTGCAGGATTTGCAGAGAGGTAGCTATTTTCAAGCACATTCCTAGTTTAGCTATTAGAAAATTACAGGATTTATTTGTATAAACTCAGCAACTAAAATAGTGCTTCCAGAAAGGTGGGTGAGCTCATCGCTGTCTGCTCTGACCCAGGCAAGTTAATGACCTGCCCAGTATTGTTCCCACCGGCCAGCTCTGGCTCACTTCACCAGCAGTTCCACTTGAAGGGAGACATTGTTTCTTAGGCTGTGCTTGTCAGAGGCTTTCTCTCCACACCAGCCGTTGCGGAGTGTCTTAGCAGTCCCTGAATGTTCCTGCTGTTTGCACTTTGTGAACTCACAGAGCAAGTATCCCTGGAAATGTATGCAAAGTACTCTGCACAGCCGTCTGAGGCCCCCAGCAAAGAGCAGGACATAAACACCTCTATACCCACACATGTACCCAAGCAGATACTACATACGGAAGCCCCACTGTGCAAGGACATCTTACTTCCATCACTTTGAAGTGCAGTGACCAAGCAGCCTGGGAATATGAATAATTTAAGCATGAGGTGCTTTTGTTGCTGATTCTAATCATTTTTTCATAAGAATAATGGTAATGTATAGAATGAAGGTACGTGAAGGAAGGGGACTGGAATTGCAAAACTTTTATTTGCTGCAAAAAATTAAAATATAGCATGATGTTGAACTTTCAAAATTTCTAAGGGTATTACCTGTGTGCCTAACATATGTTTTGGTGAAGGAATGAATGGCCAGAAGAGATTTGTTGCAAAAGACGTACATTTTTAAATGTCAGGTACTAGGGCAGGGTTGCTGGAAAATGAGAGGCAGCTGGTGAAATGCCTTTAATTTGGTATAAGATCTAATGTGTTTGACTCTGAAGATGTTATTGGGC
The DNA here is from genome assembly GCA_020662805.1 of Glaucomys volans. Lineage (NCBI taxonomy): Eukaryota > Metazoa > Chordata > Mammalia > Rodentia > Sciuridae > Glaucomys > Glaucomys volans. Next base: position 903,793 of record JAJEJO010000257.1, on the reverse strand, counting down.
AATCAGATGGAGAAAGAATAGCAATGTGGTTTTAAAAAGTCAAATAGAGTGCTGTTAAGAATGAATATCAAGTAAAATCCTTGGTATACATGTATCAAAACATCACATTGTGTCCTATAAATGTGCACAATTATGTGTCAATTAGAAAAAATTCTGATATAATTGGTTCTGACCTATTTTAAATGACTAGCTCTTGTAGTATCTTTCCCTTTTGCAGTGTTTATGAGAGGACTGTTTAATATCTATTACTGGGCTAATCAAAGACAGTAGAATCCATCTTTAGGTAAGAAAATAGGTATTTGAGGTGTACTTTCTTCAGAATTCTCTCTTTACTGGAGGAAAAACCTGATTGACTGTTGAGTGGATTGTAACTGCAGGTACTGATTTAGAAATCCCTTTGCCAGATTCAGGAGACTTTGATAAGATTTTTGTTCTTTTCAGCCTGATATGTTTGTGAACGCATTCTTGGGAAGATTGCTGCTGGGTAGTGTCGCATGTCAGAGATGAGGGAAGTTTAGTTATTAACCCCAAACAGAGGGTAAAGAGGGGCAGTAGGCAGCCTGTGGAATGAGGAAAGGGCCCAGCTGAAACATTTCCAAAAGTATTTTTGCTGTTTATATTTGTTAATTATTAATATTAATTATTGATGAAAAACGGTTTTGAGTTTCATGCCACACATTGTTTAGGAATAAATTTTCACATTTCTTATCTGGAACTAGAGTAGATATTAAACTCTTCCAAATAATCCATATTTATTAATTTAGTACATTTGCCTGCTTCTTTCAACACTGGAGACAAAAATCTACGAATTGCCAGCACATAAGGAGTTTGTTTAATGAATGTGTATGGTCCCCTCAGCTTCAGGTGGCTTCTAACAGTAAACAAATACGTTAAGAATGGAATTTGACCCAATTAGGTCAATAATTGAAAAGTATCTTCAGAACACAGTATGTGTTTCATGCAAGACAGGTAGATAACATATAAGATTTTGTAGGCTAAAATTGCTATGTTAGTTAGGAGAACTGTGTCATGTCTCATGCACCTGTGCTTTCTCAGGTGTGCACTATGTGGTCATCTTGGTTTCCTGGAATAAGCTTTTTAGGAGTTACCATATTTTGTAATTCTTCACATAGTTTCAATCATGTGCATATTCTGCATAAATTCCAATGAGTAGGCATGCATGGGATTGAAGACTGCCTTGAGAGTCAGAACTGACCTGGCTAATGCTCAAGAGAAGAGGGACAGGGAGATGTGAAGATGAAGGAGGGAGGGGGAGAGAAAGTCAGGAAGTTTGAGATTGTAGGTCTCTGTGGCAGATTGGGAACTGGTGTGATTTGGAAACTTTGCTCTGCAAATCATATGTCAAAGTCAGGGTTTATACATCTTAACGCATTGTGGGTGTTTTGCATGTTAGATTCAGTTTAGTCTCATTCTTAAGAACTGTGTGTTGGATTTCCTATGGTCTTTACTCATTTTAAATTTTAGATTATGTCTGCCCATCTTTTGGCTCTACTATACATCATGGCAGTTGTATGCAAAGATACTCATTTGCAGCATGGGCAACCCAAAGAGTGTTTGGTTATAGAAAATAACACAGTTGAACCACCTCTGGGATTAGGTTTTCCTTTGCTGGGTGGCCTCCTAAGGAATCCTGTATTCATGTATTTTTCCCAGTAAGGGAAGTTGTAGCAGTGGCTGGGAAACCTTACCTAAGGTGAAATAATCAGCTGATCTTGGGTCTGTTCATTCTGTTATCTGAAAGACTTGCCCACTGACCTCGTCTGTTACTGGGTGTTTGATCTATGAACAGTTGATTCACTGCTTTTCAAACTCCCGATCTAAGCTCACAGATTCTCTGGGAGGTCTGGGAAGGTCTGCCTTCCCTTTATTGCAGGTTATGATCTGGTAAACCCTGCTTTCACTGGGCTCATTTCATTTTGGGAAGAAAACTGCCCAGTGTGAAAAACTTAAAGACACTGCCTTTTCTCAGGGAGCTACTTCCAGCTCTGGTTCCTCCAGAGAGGCTTCTGGTGAAGACAGTTATGAAGAACAAGTAACTCTTGTAAATGAACAACATGTTCTAGCTTAAATATTTCCCAGAACAATCCTAAAGAAATATAATACAGGTAAGTTTTGTTATGCTCTCATTGTGAGTTATATTTACGAGAAGCAAAAAAAATAGGATTAGAATCATAGAGGAGGAAAAGCCTTTTTATACCAGTGGTTCATATATTTATATCTCATGAATTCTAACCATTTATAAAATTATCTGGTTTCTTGCCCCTACTCATGGTTGATTTTTTTCCTTTCTTTTTCCATCGTGAGACCTCTGAATTATTTTTATTCATAAGTGAAAAATGTATTACAGCTTTATTTCCTTTTATTAATAGTTCCTTCTTGCCCTTAACCACATCTCTGACTTTTTGGCATGTGAAGTCCAATGAGCTCATGCTTAATCATGTATAAACAACCATCTAATTATATGGTTTTGAATTTTCATTTGACCGACTAAACAGAAATGACACAGAAACGAGAAACCTGACAACCTCCCTGTCTTCAGATACCTGGCCTTTCTCTCCCTCACCCTCTCTTCACGCATTTAGCAAAATGCACATTATAACTTATCAAAAAATCAGTTTGCATTTGCCAAGTTTCTGAGGTAAAATTGTTCTTTTCAAGGCTACGTGTCAAAAAACAAGTCGGTTGAGCTGAATTATACGTCTTCTTTTCAAATTTCTCTTGACTCTATTCTTTCCTCCTCTGGACTGAGGTGTTACTTGCATTCCTGGTGTTGCTGGTGTCAGATGACAGAACAGCATTCATGGTACAAATGGTGTCTCAATCTCTGTCCCCTTGCCTTCTTCCCTGAGGTGAATAATAAGCATCCCAGTCACCCTACCTTCCCCCCAGCCCCCACTTTAAACCTCACTGACACATTTTTGAAAGCAGATAGTGGGAAAATCTTTTCAAACAAAGGTGCTCACTGTGTTTCAACAGGAAGGAAGAAGTTGTCCATACCCTTTTCTTTCTCACAGGCTAGATCCTGAAATTCCGAACACAGAGCAAAATCTCTCCAGGACATTTTTAGATGGCTTCACTGGGGAAAGTTCACTGTGCTTGATGGAAAATTAAAGAAGAAAAGATAGCACAAAAAGACAAAACCTGCATGATCTCACATATATGTGGAATCTAAAATAGTGAAACCCATAGGGTCAGAGGGCAGAACCATGGTTGCTAGCATGGGGGAAACAGAGAGATGTTGGCCAAAGAGTACAGAGTTTCCTTTATGCAAGATAAATATGTTCTGAAGAGCTGAAGTACAGCTTGGTGGCTATAGTTAACAGTACTGTATTGTGTACTTGAAACTTATTAAGAGGATAGATGTTAAGTTCTCAACACACATGCATGTGTGCACACATGGTAACTAGGTGAGCTGATGTATATATTAACCAGCTTGATTGTGGTATTCATTTATATACATATCAAATATGTTGTACACCTTGAGTTTACCATTTTTTCTACTTGTCAATCATACCCCCAATAAGGCTAGAAAGAAAAAGAAAAAAGTACAAACCCCCTCTTTGTATTTCATTTCTTTTTTGGCTATTTTGCAAGATGAAGATTTCAGAGTAGATTTGACCATAGCGATGAGAGTGAAGAAAGGGGAACAGATACTTGTGAAATTTGGTCCAAGTGATTTATTTCCTCATTAATCCTTCAACCACAGAACAGTTTGATCTCTCATTTTTTTCTGAATCATGCACATCCATAAGTGTTAAAATTTCATATACTTAAATGGTTTAAGTTTGGAAGCAAATAGACTCCATTTTGAAAATTTAGGGTTAGCGTGGTCTTGCTGGGATTGATTAATGTCTAACGATCCTCCTTATTGAAAATATTTTGGTGATGTCTTCATAGCTTTTTCTGCACTCTACAAGAATAATCTTAGTGACTTATGGGGATTTATTGTAATATTTTATTCTAAACTGTGGATTTCTTTGAAGGTTCAAGTTCCTCTCGTGGTATTCTAATGAATTCTTAGATCAAAGTGAGACTTTCTGCCTGTAGTTCTTATTTTTGTTTTGTTATGGAATGTGTTGAGCAGAGAACAGATCTTGGCAGAATTTATAATTTGGTTCACCTGGAACAGTGAGCTGGGGAAGCTCTCCAGGAATCAAGTTAAGGCCTCTACTTCATTGACCCTTGAGAATTAAGGAACAATTGTATTTCTCTTCTTTGAAAGCCATAGAGTCTTATGTTGCTCATGATGTGTTATTTATTCTAAGAATTTGTATATTAGGCAGGATATAAGCTTTCAATTTGATTAACATTCAACTTTTTACTCACATTGATTCTCAGTTTTAGAATTCAAATTCAGAGTAAGTAGTACTCTTTTTTAGAAAAATTGCTTTAAGGAGAACATAACCATAACTTTTACTTGAGATTTTTTTGTGTGTTTTGATGGGAAAGAATTGGGTTGCTTTTCCTCATTGTTTGACTTAAGATATTATTGGCAAAGAACCATTGCTGGTACAGTGTTTGAATTAGCACCTATAGCCGGGTAGAGGTAAAATAGTTGCAATCACTTAATACTAATTCATGTTCTAGTTGTGCGAACAGAAATGCTTAGATTACTCTAATATTCCTTTTCTTTGGTAGGGGGGTAGGTAATGGGGATTAAACCCAGGGTCACTCCCCCACTGAGCTATACCTACCTAGTTCTTTCCATGAATTTTTTTTTTTTTTTTTTTTGAGACAAGGTCTTGCTGAGTTGCCCAGAATGGCCTCAAACTTGTGATCCTCCAGCCTCAGGCTTGTGCCACCATGTCTGGCTACTCTAGTTATAAGTTCAAAAATAGCATTAAATAAAGGAAACTCACATTACATAGGCCTTAGCCAGATTGCCTGTGTGTTGAGATTTGTGATGTTAGAATTTTGTTTTTATATTTTGGCAGTTTGGTTAAAGTTATATCATTTTATACAATAACAAATTGCTTGAGCCAAAAGGTAGATATTTCAGCCTTCGTAACTCTTCACTTTTAAATGAGTCTGTGGTGGATATGATTTATTCTACCAACCCATGTATAGAAAAAATGGTTCTTTAAATAATTTCCTCTAAAGCCAAACATCAAATCCCAAGGCCTCAATTTAGTGGGAAATTTAATCTCAGTCATTATTGGTTGGGGTTCTGACACCCTGCCAAAGTAAGACAATGCCCCACAGGATCTTTGTGCAGAGCAGAACATTCCAAGAGCCTTTTTGGTTCTTGGTGCATCAGGTCACTACTGCTGAAATCCCCCTGACCATGCCCACACAGTCTCTAGGAGTCTGCCACTCTGTGCAGCATAGATGAAGGAAGCTTTGCTAGAACTGGGAGCCACCCCAGGACTAAAGATTTAACGCTTGTATATTGGCCAGTTACACTCCACCTTGAAGGACTTCCTTTTGGAGCCACCTCATTACTCCAGGGACCATAAGACTGCTGCTGTTCTTCCAACTTTAGGCAGTTTCACCTTGTCTTTCCTGCTGTCTTCTCTTAGAGGCCCGCTCCTTGTCAGCAGGTCTATGGCCTTCAGAGCACATGGAATAATGTCAGTGACTTAAGGTTCTACACAGGACTAGAAGAGAGGACAAATTCAAGCAGTGTGTACTTGGAACTCTTTTACAGTACCCTCTCCAGAGACAGAGGAGCATGAAATACAAATAATCACTCAGTGAGTTTTCTTGCCATATACCTGAGTTTCTGAGTGGACTTTGGAACATGGAGTAAGAATCTACAGCCTAGAGGAGTCAAGGGTATTTGACTGAGGAGACAGTTGAGCTGCCCTGGGGGACTTCTGGGGTGGAAGCAGGGTACTTTCCACTTCTTAGAAGTCTGAATAACTTAGTTTTTAATGAAGAAGAATGTAATCTTCATAACCATTTGCCCTTTCTCCAGATCTGATGCTTCTGGGCATACCATCCGGACTTGCAAGCCCATGCAAAATGTGGAACAGAAAGAACTTAATGATAGAAAATGTGTCTCTTTTGACAGTTCTGAGGAATTACTGTTTGTGGGCGGGGGAAACAAAGGTAAGCTTAGCAGTTTTTAAGTGGCTGTGTAAGCTTCTAAGATATGAAGAAATTTCATCTAGTATGAGTGAATGGTTGGGAGCATGCTTCTGAACAAGCTCTCAGATGCTCTAAAAAAAGTCCTTGATTTATATTGAATAGATTAGACTACACTTCCTTCCCCTTGAGTGTGTGTGTGTGTCAGCAGAGGGGAAGAAGAAGAGAGGGGCAAACTGATATTTCTAGCTGTTCAGGAATTTAGAAACAAAGACGTACCAACAATTGTGTCCCCTAGGCACCTCATCTTGCATATCATGACTCACATGCACTTGAAAGAGGTACTTTCTCAATTTTATTTGTGGCCTTGAACTATACTTGCTTTATTGATTGCTCTAGAAGTCATATTCTTTTCCTATTCTTCTAGAAAATATTGTTGAGCACTGATTGTCTGACAGAGGGGTCCTAGGCATTGTTCCTTGTGATGAGGGGTCTCACTGATAGTCAGCTTATCTGTTTCTCTTACAACAATTGCTTTTTGTTGGCTGAGGTAGAGATAGCAAGTTAGGATATATATGACCCTTACTTATGGACCAAAGATTTGAGATCTAGTATTTCTTAAAGGTACTTCGGTAACCTTCTTGTTTTCTTAATGAGACAAGTTGGGGTTACCCTGCCTGCTTTTGTCTCTGAGATCATGGCAACGTCTTCCTAGATTGGTTTCTACTTTCAGCCTTCACTCTGCTTCTCTATGAGCTGAAATTAATGAGACATTACATCACATGTGATGGTTCCCCTCGCATCATACTCACTTAAAACCCTACTGTAGCTCTTTGGAATGCTTGGTTTTGGAAGTTGTGTGTTATGAGATTCATAATACTTTAGTAAGACTATCAATGCTGAAGGTTTATGGAGTAGTTACTGTGTGCAGGACACTACTCTAAGTATTTTACGTAGATTGATTCATTTAGTACTGCCAACATCCTTAGAAAGGTGGGAATAGTGATCACCCCTTTTTCCAGATAAAGAAATGGGCACAGAGAATTTAAGGGACTTGTCTATGGTCACACAGCTGGTAAAACCATTCTGGATCTGGTATCTCCATTCCTTTCTACTTTCCCCATCCTACTTCCAGAACACTTTCTCAGTCTTGTCCTCACTTTACTCTGGCCAACCCACTCTGCACTACCCTCTCCCCTCCAGCCATTAAGAAAACTTAGCTCAAGCCTAACCTTTTCCACTAAGCCTCCTCCAGTTTATAAGATCTTTTCCTTTTGTGCTTAGCATTAAGAGTGGGTGTTTTTTTTTTGCATTGCTGGGGATTGAACCCAGGGCCTTGTACTTGCAAAACAGGCATTCTACCAACTGAGCTATATCCCCAGCCCCAAGGGTGGGTGTTTCCCAAATGTTTTCTATGTTAGTTAAAACTCAGTCCAACTGGTTGGAAGCTCTTTGACCAAGGGCTTGCCCAGAACCTGAGATTCCATTAGTATAACATAGCACCAGGCCCTGTGCATGGTTTTGGGAAACAGAAACATTTTTCTCCCATTAAATTTGGCTTCCTCCATCCCTTCCTCTCATCCTTTCTTGTATTTACAGAAGTCCTCTTTTTTAAAAGTCTAATAATTCCACCTTCAAATATTTCCAAAGATTAATCCATTGGATAAACCTTGGTTTAAGTGCATTCAATTAGACCATAAGCAAATAGTCTGACTCATCTCTGCACCCACACTCCCTGGAATATGTACGATAGCACAGAGCATGGTGCAGTAAACAGATACCTGATCAGTGAGTGATAAATTGCTAAATTGTGCTTGAACTGGTATTTCAGTTTTTCAGAGTAACAGTTTGCTTATTTAACAAATATATCTGCTTTCTTCCCATGGGATTGTGAGAAAAATTTGTCGAGGGAAAAGCAGTAAAATGTGCTTACATTTCCTCTTTGGTTTTCTGGGCTAATTGTAGGTGAACTTTATTTAACACTCTTGCTATACTAAGAGTCTCTATGGAGCAGAGCAGCTTTCAGTTAACTTGGCAAATCATTACAAGAGAGAACAGAAGGGTCAGCATAAGCACTCTCTACTAATTAGTTGATAATTGATGTACAATAGCTGACTAATGGGACTTTAGAATATAAACCCTGGAATATTGTTTAATTTATCCTCCCATCTTTATGAAGTGGCTTGAAGCTATGTATTCTTAATAACATTTTACCAGGAGTGCCCAGCCTCTGGGAGTAAGACTGAGGCTTCGTGAGTGCCTTCATCCAGGACACTGAGTGTTATAGAAAGGAATATGATATTTTTTAATCTCTCAGGGTATAAATGTGGCTCCATTTAATACCTGACTTAAATGAGTAAGGCTAATGGTTCCAACTTTGTAGGCAACATTCCTGAATGCTGACTGAGGTTGGAAGAGTGTTGGTGTGGAAGTTATATTCTTGTGGGATAAAAACCAGAGGGTCAAGCTGAACTCATGAGGGCTAGTTGGTGGACTTGGCATTATTCGTGGGAATCTCTCCAGGTTTGCATTTGAACTATTTATCTACTCACTTTGGAATGAAGTCACAAAACAGACTTTATATGATGTCCCCCAACTTTGAAACTTGATTTTCTGAATCTTCATTAAATAATGATAAAATCCTCAATCTTACTTTATTCAATTCCATAATCACTGCTTTCTTATTTTGTCATTTCCCACCCTGGGCTTTCTGCACTTTTCATCTACTTTCTGGTTTATGTGCTCCTTCAGTCTTCCTGCCCGTTTCTACTGGATTTATCTTGGGTGAACTCTGCTGCCAGTGGAATGCACTATTGACATAACATGGGGCCCCAAATGCATACCAGCCAACCATTTACCAGCACCATCTGGTTTAGTGGATTTGGGGTGAAGTGTAGGAATTTGCATTTTTGAGAAGAATCTTTGAGTGTGCTAAAATATAACCAGGTTTAGAGCCATTGGTGAATACATAATGTCCAACTTTTAAATCAAGTTGTTTTCAGCTTTCTGTTACCATAACGAAATACATGAGTGAATCAACTTATAAAGAGAAAAGGTCTGTTTTGGCTCATGATTTCAGAGATTTCAGTCTAAGTTAGGTAGGCCCTATTGCTTTTTGACCTGCAGCAAGACAGCACATCATAGTAGGAAGTATGTGGTGGGCAAAGCCATCTAGTAATAGCAAGAAAGTGAAAATGAATGGAGGAAGACTGGAATCTCATAATCCCCTATGGGTAGATCTTCAGTGACCCCAAACCTCCACTAGGCCACCTCCCAATAGTGCTAAACTGGGTTCCAGGCCTCTAACACATGGACCTTTGGGGGTCATTCCAGATCTGAACTGTAGCACTGTCCTTTAGGTCTACTGAAGCAAGCCTCTGAGCTCTGTGTCCTTGATGATTCTCCTGGGCAGAGCCACCTCCTTCAGGCAGTTCTGACTGCCCATTGCTGATGGCACATTGTGCCTCCCCCACTACTGCTTCCATGTCTACACCCTACTATTTCCTTCTCACTCACATGCTTCTTCTTCCTTCATATTTTAACTTGCTGGTTTCCAACCAGTGTTCCTTAGGATTCTAGTCTTGGGTGAGTCCCTAGGAGGGAAATCCCTCCCCAAACAAATGCATTTTGTATATTATTTTCTTCTCCAAAAGAGTTACTATATGCATTTGCATTTTAAAGAATCTGATAAAAAGATGTGTTAAACCATCAGAGTTTTTCAAAGTTGTTTGACTGTGGACATCTCTGTTAAGCTTCTCTTATTTATCATTTAATACTTTTGGACACACTGAAGAACTTTGGGAAAAGTCTTTGTGGTTATTCTTCTTCTTCAGTGAATTGTTTGTTATCTTCAGTGAATTGTTTGTTACATAGTGATTGCCCTCCCTCTTCTATGAGCTCCTCCTGTCTCTGTGATTCAGCTTCATGTATAAACCAGTTACACGATATGGTTGTTCCAAGGTGTGTCTGTCTTAGTGCTTCAAGACTGGAAGTTCCATGGAGACAGGATGCTCTCCTAGCCTTCCTTCACTCCCATAGGTTTGGTCCCATTTTGAGCATTTGTAACATTTGCCAAGTTGAAGTGGTTTTGCCCTTGCATATAGAAGCAGTTATTCCATTCTGATTCTCATCCCTTGGTGTTCTTAGCCTCTTACCCAGGCCTTACTCTATTTCACAGTGGCACACTACCCACTCTGATATGTTTGTGACATTGTCCCTGCTGTATCCCAGCAGTGAAACATTACAAATTTGGCAAAACACGACATAACAAGCCTCATGTTTGGCCTGTAGGGGTTTATTATTCCTGGTTCTAGGGAGAAGTGTGAGTGAAAACAGAGTTGGATGACCTTACTGCAGAGCAGCCTCTTTGACTTGTTCTTAAATGAGTATTTGGGGATAAGCCCACCTGTGTCTCCGTGTGGTAAAAAATATATACTTTTCAAAGTTTTCCCATATACCTGGTGGTCATTCCGTTTGGGAGAAGAACAAGGGCAAACTCAGATTGAGAAAATGCCTTGCCCAAGATTATATACCTTATTATTGATGGACACATGTGTTTCATTATAAGAATAAATATGTGTGCTGTGAAATTAGATGTGTTATTTAAGCATTAGTTTTGGGATGTGATTCTTCATCAAAACAGGCACATTTTGGTGGTTTCTCTTAAGAATACAGGGGACAATATGTGTCTAACTCATGTTGCTTTTATAATTATAGCATACATATTCATGTTTGTATGAGCTTAGAAAAAGCTGTGGAAGGATACATATTTAACTGTTTTAGTTGAATATCTTAAAGGCGTGATAATGGGGAGGTAGAAGAATGCATAGTTCTGCATTTTTGTCTTTTTAAAGCGCACACACAAATGCATATTAGTTTTGTATTTAAACTCCAGGAAAGGTATTTCCAAATAAAAGATCACCAGTACATTCTAGATAATGCTTTGACATATACTAAGTTAATAAACCTTAGGGATATAAAATGTGTATGTCATAATTTTGAACATAGTTGAGTCTGTGAATATGTCTTCCTTAGGTTAGAGGGGCATAGTTCTGTGAATGAGCCCATGGGGCTTGCTGACTGGAACCTAGAGTTAGACGATTGTACCCACTCAGTCCAGGGCAACCCAATCAGGAAAAGCCTCCCAAGTAGGCTTATTCCATGTGGAGGAGAATTTGGTTTCTCTGTGGGTGAGCTTAGTTCCAAGAGGAAAACAAGAAGGGTTTCTTGAGACATTTGTCTCCATCTGTTCTTCCTTATTTTGGCAGAGAAAGCCCAGGTATGTACTGAGACTCACTTCTCCTTAGAAAATGATGAACCAGGCAGAGGTGTTCCAACCATTTTACGTACATGAATTAGATAATCATTTCCCCCATCATGGCCCAATTGACATAACTCAGAAAATTGTTCTGTAATATAGTGATGATAATAACAAAAACAAAAACAAAAATTATAACTACTTTCTATTGAGCAAGCACATCCTGTGTATTGGCCCTTACTAATCTTTGAAGCAGCCACGTAAGGTGTGCAGTGTGATCTTGTTCCTAGAGATGAGTAAACTGGAGGTAAAGTCAACCTGCAAATGGCCAGAGTTATATACATGAGCAGGTGGTGGAGGCCAGCTGCATTTTTCCAGGCAAAATCAAAGTATTTTCCAATAGCCTTTGGAATTTGTTTGCTTTTGACGGGAGTTTAAGACTCCTATTTTACATTAGGCATTTATTTGGATTTATTAAAGGAAGTCTTGCCAGGTAGGGATGCTTAAATGCCTAGAACTAGAAATAATGGGAAAATCTGAGCCTCAAAGTTGCAGAAGCTTCATTTGTGAATTACTTAAATTGGCCTTCCAGACTACCTCAATTTTTTGAATGCCTGGGAAAAAAGGACTTGATAAAATAGGTTTGCCCCATGAAAGTTTTACTGGAGGTTTACACAAATGCTTATTCTGGTTTTTCATACCAAGTTTTAAAAATTATTTTTTTCAGTGCTGGCAAAGTTTTGAAATTTAATTTTTTTCTATTTTATCATTGTTTTATAGTAAAATGTTCTTGAGGTATTTGACTAGTGATTGATATCTTAGTCTAAGCTAATCAGTCTTAAAACATTTAGCTGAAAGAAAGAGAATATGTAGATGAAGAAAAAGAGAAAAAGAGTACCTAAAAGTCTGGAACTTGGAGAGACAGAGAGAGAGAGAGAGAGAGAGACAGAGTGTGTGTGTGTGGGGGGGGGGGGGTGTGGGTGTGTGTGTCTTGGGCAGGGAGGCTTCAGCATACACTCAGGAGAAAAGAGACCCTAAGAAAAATACCAGAAAGACACCAAGGATAAATTCTTTAATAAAATTTAACAACCTTTGCAATGCACTTACTAAGTGTCAGGCCCAAAACATAAATTGCAACAGAATGAAGTGACTGCTGGTATTAACCCTACTTTTTTTTTTTAATTTACTTATTGATTCATTGAACACAAATGGAGTACAGCTATTGTTTCACTGGTTGTACACAAAGTAGAGTCACACCATCTGTGCATTCATACATGTACACAGTTAACCCTACTTTTGAGATTAGGAGGCTGCGGCACAGAAAGCTCAAGTAACTTGACTAAGATCACACAGCCCAATCATGGTGGAGCTAGGATAGAAACCCATGCTGTTGACTATTGTTTTCTCTGTTGTTAACCTCTCACTTCTTCCTCAGTGTTTCCATGTTTCCTTCTGCCTTCGTTGTCCTAATGTCCAGTGCTTTGTTAATCCATTCTTGAAGACCCACTTCACAAAGTCTTTCTTTGCAATGCATGATTCTGGATTAGAAAACAATTGCTCTAAATGTGTTCTTAGTAACATTTGAATATAGACACTATATTACACACTAATACTATATCATTGCTAAATGTTTTGAATTTGATGGCTGCATTATGGTGATATATATAGGAATGAGGGACATGAAATCTGTGACTTAAATGTTCAAAAAATTGGTATTAATAACAATAAAAATAGTAAACTCATATATAGGAGATGAATGGATACATAGACCATTAGAAAGAGTTGGAGATTGTTTTACTATTCCTACAACTTTTCTTTAGATTTTAAAATTTTCTAGAGTAAAATATTGGGGAAGAAAACCCTGATGCTTAGAGATGCTGAGGCATATATTAATATATACTAATTATTTTTGAGCTCAGAACAGCCCTGTGAGTTAAGTACTGTTATGTCCCCATTTTAGAACAGGATGCTGAGGCATAGAGAGCTAAGGACCTTGCCAGGGCAGGTGTCACACAGCCAGTGATGGTGGGAGGGATGATTTGAATACTGCTATTATGTTTCTGCTCACAAAACACTCTGCATCTGTGTTAGGTTGGACCATGTAGAAATTGCTCTTCTACGATCATTTCTAATCTATTCAAAAAGTCATTGCATGTGACTCATCCTAGGAGCAGGGGATCACCTCTTTCCTAATGAATGGTTGATCTGCTGTGTTTCTTCATGACCTGACATTGGGTCGGTCCGTGGGGCATCGTGTCCACTTTGCTCATCACTGTCTCCACAGACTGCCTGGTTCATGATTGGCATTTGGTAAGTGTCAGTTGAATGAACAACAACCAAAAAGTTTTGATTACATCTCCCCTTTTCCTCAGGTTGTCCTCTGTATCTGTGTCACTTTTAGGAGAACCTGTGGAATAGTCATAACTAGTTAGAAAAGATGCAGCCTCACCAGTGATAATTACAACATAATCAGCTTTTCGACTTCAGGAGAGTCCTTTTATCTGATGAAGACATTGATTAAAACATGCCCCTCTAAGATGACCTCTCAGTTCTGAAACTTGAAAATGCAAAATGGTTGGGCTCCCTACCAGCATGCAGCAATTTTGGCAAGAATGTATGTGGTACTCAGAATGCCATCCTCTCAGATCCTTATTCGAACAGTAAACACATTTTTAAAACATATCATGTTGTCTCTAAAAATAAGCGATCTTTCAAAACGAAAACCAGTGCACAAGTAGTTGGCACATCTGGTAGGCAGAGAAGTTGTACGGTTTGTTTTTATGGAACGACAAGCCAAGGAACGTTCATTCTTGGCCAACTGCAAACCTTTCTTCTATCTGTGATGACACCTGGTTTAAAAAAAAATTGGCTCCAGGCTCAATGCAGAAAGAACATTGGAAATGGTCAGAGAACTAAACAGCACCGTTTACTATCTATTTTGTGCAAGGAATCATAAAGAACTGTTTCTTCTTACTTCAAGAAAGAATGGAGCAAAATAAGCAAGGGCAAGCATGAAACAATAATAACAATAACAAAAATACAATAGCAGCGCACAGTCTTTGAGCACCTATTATGCGCTGGATAATGTACTGGGTCACTTATATGTGATGTTAATAGTAGATGCACAGCAACCTTGTGAGATGGTGTTAATTTTCTTCCCATTTTGTAGATTATAAGACATAGAAATAAGACACAAAAACGCTCAGTAATCTTCCCAAGTCATGCACCTAGCTGATCCCAGGCAGGCTGTCCTGGAGTCCACACTCCAGAGCACTGCAGGATTCTGAACAGCCTGGAGGTGGTCATTATGTCTGGCATTAGAAAAAGAATTAGATGGTCACATTGACCACAGTGGCTCTTGGTCAAATTATTGTTTGACTTTCCTTGTGAGGCAAATGATGCTGTTTTCCAGAACATTCTTATAGCTGTGTACAAACATTCCCTGCTCCTAAGAAATTCACCATTCATCCTCATGGTTTGAGGCTATCATCTATGATTCTGTCAGAAGCTGTCATTTCTCTTTGTTTAAAGGATATTAAAGCCGACCAGTGAATTTGGGAGTAGGAGGTGGGATAGTAAAAAATAAAAACAAAGAAAAAAGAAAAAAGATGGACATATTGGAGAGAGAAGGGCAATGTTAATTTCTTTATTACAGAACAAGAAACAAGAAAAATAATGTGGATGTATGAATCCAGGGTAGACAGTTAGTTACACAGGCAGCCTTGACCTGTGAAAAATTCTGGCCCAGGAAGATGGATTTATAATTACTATTCCCATTGACTCTATCTTCCAGTTAGCAGAACTGTGGAGAAAGACTGACTGAAATTGCTTGCTTTCTTTTTGTTGTGTTTTTCTCCTAAATGGCACTGTTTCAAAAAAGACAATCAGGTGGGCTTCAGTGGAAATAATTGGTCAGTATTTAATGTTCACTATAACTCTATTTTATTTTTATTCATTCATTTCTACGGAACATTCTTCACTGTGTACTGACAGATGCTGGGTTAGGTGCTAAGGGAACAGAGACACCCCAAACACAGGACTCTGCCCTTAAAAGGCTGTAATATAAAAAAGTGGAGAGAATGAAAGGCAGGCAAAAAGTCCACTTCCTGAAGTGTTCCAGGTGCTGAGGCAGGTACATTACAGGAGGCCAAAGGGGAACAAAGGGAAGAGTTAGACAGAGCTGCTCAGTTGGAGGTGGGGAAGGGAGGTCACAGAGGAGGGGGACTTTGAAGGGGGGTCACAGAGGAGGGAGACCTTAAAGATGGAGAGGGGCTCACTAGGGTAGGTAAGTTAGAGTAAGGGCATTCCAGGCAGAGAGAAGACCTTGAACAAGACAGGGCTTAGAATAAAATCTTCAGTGATAATGTTGGTGTTCATTGATTCTAAGGTATGTGTATTTTAATATCACAACATCTCTGAAATTTGAACACCAGGCTCAAATTTAAATGGCTGTTCATGTTCTCACTGGTACACAAAATAATGGTATGCCTTACAATGTATTGGCATTTTAGATTTGATGAAATATTAATATGCTTTGTCATCGAGTGGTATTTCTTAGGTGTGCTGTTTCAGCTGCGCATGTGTCTTTATTTTAGGGGTAGATAGATATTAATATTTGTTTATTAAAGAGGAAACAGGCATGAAAAGATTGAGTTCCTTATATGTGTATACAGTATTCTATTTGACAGAATATGTGACATCTGATGTTGTTTTGATAACAATGGCTGATAACAGTGGAACCTGGGGGAGACAATTCAGGTGTTTTATGTGTTTGACTAAGCTATAAACCACATTGCCTTTTTCCAAGGTAAAAAGGAAGTTTGAGGTGCACATGCATTGGCATTTTAGGATTTTTAAAAATGTTTAGTTTATGGTGCATTCCATAAAGCTGCACATACATACCACTCTTGGTGTCAACATGAAGCCCTGATGGTACAATGTTTTATGAGTTATGAAAGCAGAATACCTATAATTGATTGTCCAAGGCACAAGAAGATGGATCAAACATAAGCCACAGTGGGAAGGGTAGATGGGATGTTCTGGTGGGTGTATTTGAAAAACTGAAATCCAAGAAATTTCTGTTGCATTTAATGATATTTTGAATTATACAAGGAAAAAACCAAGTATCCTGGAACCCAAACTTAAGCATACAGGTGTTATGAAAATACACCCTTGCAATATCAGTTTCTGCTTGGATGTCATTTGGTGGATTTTAGTTTCCCGGAAGGCTGGACTAGAGCAAGGCTTCTGCCAGCCAAGGATTCTGTGACTCTACCAGCATTTTTGAGATGTGGCTACATTGTTGGGGCTATAGCTATTGTTCCAAAGTCTTGTTTGCCCTTTGGTTTCAGGGACTTCTGGAAGAAAATGTTTCAAAAGATGACAAGTAAAAATACTTTTTGGTTATTGTTTTAACTTGGGGAAAACAAAATAGGAAAGCATGTCCCTAGAGCTAAGGAAAGTTAAAATGACACTTTTCACCTACTTTGATCCCAAATATATCAACAAAAAAAATGAGAACTTTAGTGAGAAAATTTTAGATCTTGATATTTTAAAGACTGAGATCATATTTATTTTCATTTGTTGTATGTGGGGATAGAGTGTATAGTTGCTGACACTTGACCAGGTAGTTGCAAAAAAAAAAAAAAAAAAGTTTGAACAAGTACATCAATGTAAAAAGAATGTCTAGAATGATTCAACTATTATTAGTTTTTGTAAATGAGTTATGGCAGTGTTTGCCTTTTTTTCCTTTGCTTTTTACTTTTCCATAACAACACAGATTCTTGTGGGTTTCTTCTTTTTTTCTTTCTCCTTTGGGTATGTACCAGACTTTTCTACATTGGAAGGTTGCAACTAATGCAAATGAAAACCTATGTCAAATTTAGTTACCATGCTGCTTTTCAATGAGTGTGTTAAGACTCTCTCATCCTGATTGTTTAAAAAATTGGGTATGTGTTCAACGACAGTGTGGTGGGATAAAGAGGAAAAATCAAAGTTGGAGGGACACAGTCATACTATATTCTTTTAAAGAGGCTTTTTGGAAGTCCGGATTTGGAATGAAGTAAACCAGTTAAACAAGTTTTTTGCTTTTTTTTTTTAAAGTAGTGTCAACTTTCCTTGCTGGGTGATTCAAGTGTTGGGGGGACACACACACAAAAAAACACTTTGGTTTGATACAGGAAATTCTATCTCCCTACCACCTTAACCCTTTAGGTAAAGATATAAGATATGACTCTCAATATCATTCTCAAAACAAGATTCTTACTTCTACATAGAAGTGAAATTTAACAACATTTTATGTAAGTAGTGATTATGGAAGGGCTTCTGTTGTAGCTTTATGATTTTCCAGTTGGAATTAGAGAAAGATTTTTGGTATCACCCATACTAAAAAGGGAAGATTCGAGGACTGTCTTTTAAGATGGGTCCTGATGTAAGTGTGCACATGTGTGTATTTACTGATCTCTCATGTAAGGGACATAAAAGCTAACCTGATTCATTTGTTTTTAGGGGCTCTTGGCTTTGGGCCTCAGTGCAAGTCCATTGGAAAAGGCAGCTGCAACAATCTAGTGGTCACCAGCAGTCCCATGATGGTTCAGCGACTGGGACCCATTTCACCTCCAGCAAGCCAGGTCTCCACAGCATGCAAGCAGATCAGTCCTAGCTTACAGAGGGCAGTGAATGCAGCCAACCTGAATATACCTCCTTCAGATACCAGGTCTCAAGTTACTTTTTTTTCCCCCCTTCTTTATGGTATAATCACACCTTACAAGTGTTTTCCCTTCTACCCCTGAATGCACGTGCGTGCATACACACGTGCATTCACATACACACACATGTTCCCAAGCAACTCTTTCTAATGTGAGTGTTGTAGGGGAATGCTCCTAAAAACTAAGTATATGCCATTGTATCCTCTTAATTGGGAGGAATGGTTTAATACCTGCTCTTTTGTGGAATGCATGAAATGAATGCCCATTTTGAGATTTTGAGTCTCAGTGACTGAAGGCCGGTGGGTAACTTTGTCAGTTCTTGGTGAAGCTAGTCATGTCATGGCCTAATAGGTGTTCCATGAACACCTTTCTTACCTGATGGGTGTTGGTGTATATATTTCAGTCTCAACACTGCTTGTCAAGCTGTTTTCATGATTCATTCATCTGCCTATCCACCCATCCACCAATCTACCCAAATATGTATCGAGTACCTACTGTCTGTGTAATATAATAGTCAAAGTTTAGAGAGATAAGAGACTAAAGACATAAATCACACATTTTAAGGCTTTATGATATGTCGGGAAAGACATATTTTCATGTATGAGTTACATAACATTTCAACATGATGTCTGATTAGGTGGCAGAATAAGTAGGTACAATAAATGCCACGTATCTATCTCCATGGGGGAGAATTAATTAGAAAAGAGAAATCACCCCCTCAAATTTTCATCTCTCTCAAGGCTGATATTAGGGAAGCCATAGAACCAAACCTGTATATAGTGTATAAGGTTCATTTCTTATTTAATCATCGGAAGTTAACTTCTTGGAAAAGCACAATCCAAAGTTTTTGTCTCTGAGTCCTATTTCTACTGTAACTGATCTTGTACCTGATCTGTTTCACTCTCTGGGCCCGCGCTTCCTCTTCTTGGGAGGCTATAACCCACTAAGATGCCTTGTGGTTCTGAGACCCTATTTCTTCTTCCTTTCCTTCCTGCTACCCCTCTTTTCTACTTTTGTCTTCCTGCACAATCCTCCTAGCTGCCATTTGAGACTCTGAAATCATAGTTCCTGGATCATTTATTTATGCCAATTTTTTCATGAGGTGGAAAGTTGTTTTTCAGCTGAGACTTTTTGTGATGGGAAGCTGCTGTCATTTTCCCATTGATGATTATGCCTTGAGGGACTCCTCAGACTTGCTGAGTGCTGCATGTAAAATTAACTGTGCTCATGGGTGGGTGTCAATGGGAAGCCTTCAGCTTCCTGTCGGTGGCAAGTCCAGCCCATGCCTTGAAGGCAGAGTCATAATTAATGGAGAAGCTGATGGTGGCAGAGCACAGGCTGCTCAAGCCATGTACCTTATGCAGCCCTTTCATGGGTCGGCCAGAGAGGGTCATTATCTCAGTGTTTTCTGGCACATTTGATTCCTTAGCATAATTTTATATCCTTAAAAGGCAACACCTTAATGATACACTGACAGGTGTTTTTGACTATGTATTCTGTGAGCCCTTCTATGAGCAGAAAATTTTTTGCAGGATGAACAAAGAAACAGGAGTTGAGGAGTGGCTTAGTGAAGAATGGAACCTACTTTTAGCAATTTGGAAAGGTCGCATATTATTTCTAATCTTTAAATTGGTTTGTGTGTTCCATCAGAGGAGAGAAAGGGTAAGAGGCAGCAGTTCAAACTGGAAAGCATGTTACTGACACAGAGAAGATGGTGAGGTCATCATCTTAGTGCCTTAGCCATCAGAAGTCTGCTGGAGGCAAATAGGAACTAGAGACAGTTCAGCCTGAGAGATGCTCTGCCTGTGAAAAGCTGCAAAATTTATTGTTTTTCCTAATTATCCATATAATTCCTTTAATTCGTATAGTAAGAATTATATCACTCAAGGACAATCATGAGTAGAATTTTGATAGACATCCTTCCAGGTGTATGCAAATGCATGCATCCTAAGCATTGGCTTTTCTTTCCACTAAATGGACCTAATAATTGACATAGTTTTATAATTACTTTTTCAGTCCATATATTATAAATTCTTTTGTAATAATGGTTTCTTTCTGCTCCAAATTCCATTTTATAAAAAAATATAAATAAAACAGTAATTCTTATCAGTCTTTTATTAGTAGGGATTTAGTTCTTTCCCCCTATTTTAGCATTATAAATAATGCTTTATTGCATTAACCCTGCAACTCTTTTATTGCACCTCTCTGATTATTAGAATAAATTCTTAAAGTACAATTTGTTTGGTTAAAGGAAATGTGCAATTTTTGACTCTTGATATATATTCTCAAATTGAACTGTTGAAAAGACCTACCCATTTATAAATTCACTAACAGACTAAGAGAGTACCTGTTTTCTCTGACCTTATCAAATATTAGGCAGTATTTTTATAAGTTTCCCTTAAGTATATGTTTTGCCATCTGAGGTACAAAATTATATTTTACCTTAATTTGCATTTCTTAATTATTGATAACATTGAATAGTTTTCATGGATGTGTTGGCTGTATTTTTAAAAAATTCATTTAAATATATTTTTCTCTTTGGTGCTCATCTTGAAAAAAGCACTTTTTCCTTAGCTTTGTTGGGTTCTATCTAATTCATTGATGAGAATTGTGCCCCAGTACTGTGCACTTACTTTGATTAATTTCCCAACCATTTCTAACTAGCCCAACTTAATGATAAATGCAAACTTATACCTTGGTATTTGGAAGATCCACGCATTGCCAAAAGTCTGTACTACAGAGGCTGTCGTACATATTTCTCCTAAAGTGACAAGGCCGAGGCACTGATACAGTGACCACATACAATGGATTCATATCCCATCTAGCAAAAGTTGGACAATGGAAGAAATGGGATCCTATTTGCATGAATTTGGATTGTATTTAGCTTTTCTAGTGTTTGCACATGAATTGTGATTCTGCATTTTATAATTGAATATTTGTACTCCCTTCTAATATTATCCCTATTGAAGACATGATGGGCCTCAAGACACAGAAAATCTAAATGCTTTCTGCAGTGTCACTTGCTTGTCAGTCACAAAACTCACTCATTGCCTAATAATGTCATTCTACATCCAGAGAGGCACCACATTTATCTCTTCATCCTCTATTAGAAATTCTTAGGATTGTCTTTTTGTTTGAAATATGTTCACAAAGCTCAGAGGAAGAGCACAGGCTAAGAATGGACTCTGGACTCTTTGTAAGTCCTAACATTTTATAAAGCCACTCTGTGATGAGATGCACTGCTAATTCTTCTGAGTGATTTAACAGGACACATAGATAAGAACTTCCAGATATACCAGGACTGGTTTTCCTTTCCATATCTGTGTATATATGAAATACATATATTCTTAAGAGTGTCAGTTTGAGGAGTTACACATGATCTTTAAGTTAGAACTTCTTTTAAGTTTGTCATTGAACCAAGCAATCCAACTTGGGTCATTCTACCTCTTACGGCTCCATGAGAGTTAACTTAATTCTTACTTTACCAGCCACCCTAGTCCTTTTCGCTGTTGGTTTCTGAGTTGTTCATATTGCTTTTATTTTGTTTGAGATATATCTTTCTTTTCACATATAGCTCCAAATAAACCAGTCACCAGAAATAGTATCCTTAGGAACAGATGAACATATGGAAATGGAGATTTTCTCAGTACGGTGACACAGCTCTCTGAGCTCTGTCACTTTTTTTCCCACAGGTCTGGTGTAACAGCAGGGGTTACAGGCAAGAATTCTTGGCAGTATTCACACTCATTCAACATATTGTTGCAGAAAGAACAGAAAATTTGTGTTCCAGTTGTAGCTTGTGTGACTTGAAGCTGGTTTTACCAGGTCTTTTAGTCAAGCAGAGCGTTATGGACCACACATGAGATGCAGTGTGAGAAAAGCAATAGAGAATGTATGTGATCCAGCTAAGGCTTTGCCTGTCACATGCTGCTTCATTTGTTATTCACTGAGGACTTTGTCCCCTCCACCCTTTTCTTTGTGTGTGTGTGTGTCACCAGGAGGAATTTCAAAGAACCTTAGTCTTATTCTTTGTATAATAGAATTGATTAAAAATCCAGTTTACTTGCCTCACATGCCATATCAATTAAGAAGGTAACATATAAGAAAAATGCTTTGTAAGCTACAAATAATGGATAGTTACCATCATGATGATTATTTATTTACTTTGTTAATCAACAATATTTTGAGTGCTTAATATTTATCTAACACTCTGGTAGGTACTGGGAGATAAAAATTGCCCCTTCTGTTGAGAGACTTTGACTTCTGTCAAGGAAAATACCCACATATGCTTCCAGATGTGCAGACAGTATATAACCTCTTTGGAAAGAAGACTCTTACTGAGAACTGGTGTATTGGGGAGAGATTCCATGCATTAGAACTGTGAAAGTTTGGGATTACTGCATAGGAGATAGAGCGAGACTGGCTGCTGAGAGAGAGCAGGGAGCGGGGGGAGGGGGGAGACCCCATTCATACTAATTGATTTAAGGATAGAATATAGAATTTGCTTTCTGAAAAATATATGATAACTGTCCTAGAAAACTGAGATGTCCAAGGTATTAAGCAAAGCACATACACAGGGTTATATTCAGATTTAAATTAAGCCACAGTCAGATGTAATTGGAGAAAAATGAGAATCATCTTTCAACAATGGAACATTGAACATGTCTCACTACAGGCTGCCCTCAAACCAAATAGTCTAATTTCATAAGCAAAGTTAATAGAGGTAGATAAAATACTCTGTCTCTTGGTCACTGCTTAAAAATCTGATATGTTCTAAACTGACAGTGACAGGCAAATGTGCCACCTGAGAATGGACGTCCACTCAGCCATGTGGCTCCAGTGAAGCTCTTGTTCTTGATGTTCTATAAACCTTCTCAGGGCGTAAAGCAAAGTCAGCTGTCTCTGCTTCAAATATGACATATCTACTGATTTAGCTTCGGTGTGAAAGCAATTCCTGATTCCCACTTGGAAGGGACCAAAAGGCCTTTGACATCCAATCACCAGGAGCCTTCTGCTGAGCTCTGCAGGAGGAGCCACATGCTGCAAGTGTGCTAAGAAAATAATTGAAAAGTGTCCACAGGGAATTAAAAAACAGATGGTTCAGAAAACACTTTGGAGCTTGAAGAAGGACTTCAGCCCAAATGTAAGGATGTAGACCAAGAAAAAAATCTATGTCAAGGGCAACTGGACATAAATTCTGGCTGTGTTTGTCATCGGTAAACATTACTTCACCTGATGGTAACATCTTGTTGATCACAGTGTTATCACCCCATAGTGAGTTTTCTTGTTAACATCTCATGGTTATAGGAAACCACATTCCTGGCTCCCATTTTGTGAAATGGAGTAAGAGGAACAGGTGGGATTAAAATGTTTCTCCTTTTCCCTTGTTCCGTTGCAACAGGTTGATATTTAACAGTTAAGCTAGAGATAGTAAACGTGTTCATTTTGGGAAAGGCAGACATTTTCTATAACATTTTGTTGTGATTAATGTTATTATCCCAAAATAGATCTCTGGAGAAAGCCAGTGCAGATGCACATAAATGAGACAGGCTCTTCTGCTGTGCACTGAGTCTGAGTCAGGGAATACAGTACCTTTTCTAAATGTCTATACGGGCAGCCTCTTTGTGACAGATTTTCTGACCAAGGGGCACAGCTTTTTTTCTTCATTTCTTTTTAAGGCAACCATGTCATAATAAATCAAGATGAATTTTAAAGGGGCCCGAGGTACATCATGAACCATTTTGTTATGTAGACAATACGTTGTGAGGCATGGAGCTTATTTAGTAAAGGATAAAAACAGGAAGGGAAATGTTGTAAAATGAGCTACTGAAAGTGAATGATCTACTCTCATCCCGAAGCTTTTCTGATTTAAGAATAAACTTGTCAAAAACCCAAGACTAGCAAGTGTGATTAAACCTTATATGGCCCCAATATGTAATTTTTAATATGACTTGATTTGTTTGTTACTCCCTTATATTATATAGCTATATTTTATTTAAAAACTTGAGAACTGAAACCTGTCCATGTATTTTACATATATTTTTCACTGACTGGGATGATTTGATATTGTAACTACATACTGACAGTATAAATTTCTGTTTATTTATTTATTTGTTTTTACTAATTTGTTAATATCAGTGAAACTAAATTGTGAAACTTCTGAATCTCCTGGACTACCCTTTGACTTTAAGGATTTACATTTTTTTTTTTTAAATCAAGTAGAGTTTATATGTTATCTCCCCAAAGAGATGTTACTTAAAGGCTGGTACTCTGTTTAGATTTGTATGCACTGAAAAGCCTGTCATACCATACTGCATACAGTAGGTGCTTAACAAATACTTGGTTATTTGGTTTGTTCTGACAGGCATCAATAATTTTTCCCAGGTTTTTAATTTTTTCCCCCTACATTAAAAAGGATATTTGAAAATAAAACAAGGACTATTTATTATCATTAAAGTTCTAAGATTATAACAATGTATCTTTTGTTTTATTATTTCAGTAAGCATTAGCTTTTATTGTACTTCTTGGTAAAATGTTATTTACCTGGAACTAAAAGCCTTGGATTTTATCTTAGCTCAAGAATGTGTGTTTAGTGGAGAATGTAATTAGGGGAAATACTTAAGGGATTGTAAGTGCAATGTTCTTTTAGCTCTTAAGCAATCCATATCCTGCTAAAATGTTATTTTTTTCTTTTCTTCCCTTCTGGCTGCTGTTTCAGGTCCCTTATTTCACGGAAGTCTCTGGCATCCACAACTTTGAGTCTGACGGAAAGTCAATCGGCCTTGAGTGTGAAACAAGAGTGGTCTCAGGGCTACAGGGCTCTGCCATCGCTTTCCTCCAACCATGGCTCTCAGAATGGTGTTGATCTAGGGGACTTCCTTGGCCTTCCTCCAGGGACATCCATGTCCAGCAATAGTGTCTCTAACTCATTGCCATCCTACCTTTTTGGCATGGAAAATACCCACTCTCCTTACCCTAGTCCTAGGCACTCATCGACTAGGTCCCACTCAGCCCGCTCCAAGAAGAGAGCACTGTCCTTGTCACCCCTGTCTGATGGCATTGGGATAGATTTCAATACCATCATCCGCACCTCACCCACATCCTTGGTTGCCTACATCAATGGACCGAGGGCATCCCCGGCCAACATGTCCCCGCAGCCAGAGGTCTATGGGCATTTCCTGGGAGTACGCGGCAGCTGCATCCCCCAGCCGTGCGCAGTACCTGGCAACCAGAAGGGCGTGCTGGTGGCCAGTGGTGGCCTGGCACTACCGGCCTATGGTGACGATGGCGTGCTGGAGTATGAGCGCATGCAACAGCTGGAGCACGGTGGCCTTCAGCCCGGGCAAGTCACCAATATGGTGGTGCAGCATGGCCTGCCAGGCCCCGAAGTCCAGCCCTCTGGCATGCTCAAGACTGAGCGACTGGAGGAGTTCCCGGGTGGCACCCTGGACCTGCCCTCTGCACCCCCTCTTCCTCCCTTGCCACCGCCTCAAGGTCCCCCACCACCCTACCATGCTCACCCTCACCTTCACCACCCAGAGCTAGTGGCTCATGGCCAGCCACTAGCCCTGCCCCAGGCCGCCCTGGACGAGGATGGGGAGATGGATGACATTGGAGGCAAGCACTGCTGTCGCTGGATAGACTGCAGTGCTTTGTATGACCAGCAGGAGGAACTTGTACGGCACATTGAGAAGGTCCACATCGACCAGCGCAAGGGCGAAGACTTCACTTGCTTCTGGGCTGGCTGCCCTCGAAGGTACAAGCCTTTCAATGCCCGCTATAAACTGCTGATCCACATGAGGGTCCACTCCGGGGAGAAGCCCAACAAGTGTACGGTGAGTTTCTGAAGCCCAGGAGCAACCTTTCTCTAAGGCCTGGTTTGCTTTTCATGCATGGGTTTCTCTAAACTTGGCCCACAGGTCTGGGGACAGTGTCTTCATTTGTGGGTTTGGATGTGTGCTGCTGGAGATTTCTGTGGGATTGGATACCTCTTCAGCTTGAGGAAGGGGAAGGTTCTTCTGATGTCTGGTGGCTGCTGGTTTCTCTCCCTTTCTAGGTTCTCTTCTGAGGGTACATGATCAGCAGGGGAGGCCAATCTGCTACACTGTCCAAAATCTTGAAAAAATGCTGGCCAGGCACAAACTGGAGTTTCTTTAATGTGTGTGGACATGCAAGAGCAAAGGAACACACATCACACCACCAGCAAGTTTTAGCTCTTTTCCAAAGCAAATATTCAGAGATTTTTCTTCCCCTCCAATAATTGGGTGAGAATTGGAGTGGGGGAAGGGGTGGTTTTGATATTTAAGAAAGGAACTCACCACTTAGCAACTTGGCTAGTAAAATTATTGCTCAATGCACCCACACGCCTGCACACTGTACCTTCCAGGGTTGTAGGACTAGTTAATGATTTATAGCCAGCATTAAAAACACCAGAGGACACCACAGGAGCAGAACTTGGAGGGATCTCACCTAATTTTAAGGAGAGGATTTGTGGAAAGGTGTAACAAGGGAATGGATTAGGGAATGTGCCTAATGTACCTTTGATGTTGAAGGAAGTGGACCTGGTGTCTCTTTCCCCTGCTTTCCCCTTTCCTAGCATCAAT
Organism: Glaucomys volans; assembly: GCA_020662805.1. Taxonomy (NCBI): domain Eukaryota; kingdom Metazoa; phylum Chordata; class Mammalia; order Rodentia; family Sciuridae; genus Glaucomys; species Glaucomys volans. Next base: position 877,178 of record JAJEJO010000257.1, on the reverse strand, counting down.
CCCGGAACTCTGTTTCTTGGCAAAATTTACTATATTTGAATAATATGATTCTTAAATGCTTTCACAACAGTTTCACACCTCACAGAAACCCTCAGGATTTGTAAGTGGGACATCACCCTTGGGATCACAGGGATGGTTTTGCACAAACTGACAGCTCACTTAACTCTTGGAAAAGGAATAGCATATGTTTTATATTAATTTAGATGGACAGGAATATTTCTTTAGAGTTAAAATCTGAGAATTCTTTGTGCTCCCTGGTTAATAAGCATGCTGGAGGTCACTAAATATGTGAAATATATAATTTATTTTGAAAAGGAACTGATCTAGACTGTGATTCCCCAACTGGAGTCCCTTCTTTCTATAGCATGTTGTGATATAAAGAATCCGTAGCATGTTTACATTCAATAGTAGATTAGCCAGGTCCTCTGATTCATGTAAAAGCAAACCAAACAGGTGATATCTGTAATGCAAGTATTAGAAGCCCCTTTTCACCATCCCGTCGGTATTTTTGAAAGAGTTTTAAGAATTTCTGGTGGAATGAAATTGCATTTCTTGTGGTTACATTATGCCCCATGTTGTGATTTTTCTTAAGGAAAACCTGAAGGTGATACATTGTGAGAATGTCAGGTTCTATGAGTGAAAAGAATAATTACCTTCCAGGAGGCAAACCCTCACTCTTTCAGTAGGGTTCTGCATTAAAATGCCAGAAAGAGACAAGCAATTGTAGGCAATTCCATTTACTCTGTTTGGAACACACCAGCCTATTGCAGGCAAGAAAGACATTCAGTTTCTGAAGGAAAACAGTCCAACCTTTCAGTTCTGACTAATCCTGGCTGAAAATAGTTTACTGGATTTGGCTTTACTGAAATAAACATAAAGGCTTGAATTATCCAAAAAAATTTTTTTCTGTATTGCAAAATTAATTTTTATGCAACAGGATTTCCCCATTTTCCCACTGTTCCCAGACTTTTCAAAGATGTGTAACTTTATAAGGTTGACTTTTGCTAAAGTGCATGATGAATAGTAAAAATAGAAATAGTTGAGTGAAAGAATAAGCTGAAAGGTAAATGTTTGTAGACCTTTGCATAACTCTTCATTGTACTATTCAGGATGGGTACAGGAGGTAATTTTTCTCTCTTAATCTGTCCACTCCCCATTTGTAGACTGAATCTTTGCAAAATTCAGGTTGCTAATTTAATAGCATGTTAAATCTAGAACCACAAACCATTTACTTACACATAATATAGTGCAAATATATTTATCCAAGGCAGAGTTCTTAGGAATTAAGTAATGCTGCAATTCCAGTCTTGGGACTATCTATATATTTGTAGCAAGAAGACATCCATATTTTCACATAAACATACATATCATGGACTTTATATCTTCTGAAGACTGCTGTGGTGCTACATGTCATCTGCTTGAGCTGTAGGGCTATAGCCAGCTGGCAGTGAAAATACAGCAGTCCTCTCAAGGTGTAGTCCATGAATAGGAGACCCTGTGCTTGAAATGGATGCACACCTGAAACAATGTATTCCTCTGCCTTTTGAAAAGTGAATCTTCACACACTTGGAATCCAGACACAAAGAACTTTTAACACTGAAATGCTTCACTGCTTTAAAATCAGAAGGTAGTTGATTCAAAGCTAAAGATCCCCACCAAGTAAAATGACCACATTCTTCTTTCAGAGAAGTGATCTTTGGCTTTTTGTGGCTGTGTCACATGCTGCAAAGGCTAGGAGCAGTTTCAGTGAAAAGACCCAGTCTATTTTATGTATGTTTAACTGCTTTTAATTTTCCATGATAGAGTTACTCATCATTTTCACTCACTTGCTTATTGACCCAGAAAGGGCAGATGACCCCTTTGTGTTTGGTGACCATGACTACAAGAAGCACAAAGAGCTTGTAGAAGTTATGGTAAAAGGAGGGTGTGTCAGAAGGCTACAGCCTGCTTACAGGAAGAGGCTGCCCCTGGTGTCCTCCCTCAGTGCCAAATTCCCTTTCCAGCATGGGAGAATGCATTTTCAGAATCTCTGATTCTTACCCGGAACTCTGGGGTTCTGATCACTCAGGACACTAGGTGGCAAAACCAGGGGAGGGTTATGAATTATTTAATTGGTTCAGTTACTGGAAGAAGAGGATGGGTTCTTTTCCTTTCCTCACCCAAATGACCCCACCATTCTGTTCATCTCATTCTTATTGCTTCTGTGGAAAGCTCTCTCTGCAGGCTTGGATCAATGGCAGAGATATTCCTAGCCAGCGACAAAGGCCTTGAGAAGTAAAGGCCTTGACAGACAGACAGACCTCAACTAGATCAGAAACTAGGATATGGAAGTGTTATATTTAAAAGTACCCAATTCCATTCACTGCTGTCTATTAATTAAAGCAATTTTTAGGTGCTGAATCATTCTTTTTTGACCTTTCTAAGCTTACTTAGCCCCAACCTTGGTAAATTTTGGAGTCATCAAAACTGTGGGGCATCCCCAGTGTAACTATGTGGAATTCTGTTAGGTTTTCCTGAGATGATAAGGTTCTAGACTTCCAAGTTAGAACAAGTCATGGAGACAGAATTTGTCTCGTTTTCAGACATCTGATTCATGTAGGAGGACAAGGTAAAGTCTAACCCAGAACCACCTATTATACCAACTGTCTCTAACTGTATCCATAGTAATGGTTCCAACAGAGCACACACTGAGAATGTTTTTGCCATACATAGGTCTTTCTGCTGTTGAGTTTAAGGGTGTGCAGTGCCTGGCCAGGTAGTGTTCCCAGAAAGGTGTGCTCTGAATGAGAACAGGGACACTCTGTTAGTGCCTCTGCTTGGAAAACCCTTCTGATCAGGGCAGAGTGAGCAAGGGTACAGGATTCTTTTGCCAGGATGGGAAAAGTCAGTGCTTGCCTTTGTGCACAATTGAAAGCAGTTGTGCTGGGAGGTTAGGGAGTGTTAATAAGGGAATTAGGGGGAATGTGGGCTGCCACTTAAATTTTGCTTATTTTTCCTGGATGCATTTTATCCAATAGCAAAAAAGAATTTTGTAAAACTTTTACCCTCCCACAGATTTTCATGAAAATGTCACTGACCAAAGACAGTTTTGAATTTTGCATGAATTGACTCATTTCTCCACAGGCATTTTGCCTGGCAAAACCTAGAATATTTGCTTTGGCTTGAATATTGGGTAGTTTGCTTTTTAAGTAATTTTGGATCATGAACATAAGAAAATAAATACAGAACTGGGGCCATGTCCCCATTCCTCTTTTATGGCCTGATATATGGGTTCATGAGCCAGCATTGGCTATGTAGCATATTTTCAAAAAATTTTTTTTTAGTTATAGGTGGGCACAATACCTTTATTTTATTTTATTTATTTATTTTTATGTAGTGCTGAAGATCGAACCCAGTGCCTCACACATGCTAGGCAAGCTCTACCACTGAGCTCTACAACCTCAGCCCTGTAGCATATTTTTTGAAGAAAAGTAAATTCATTGTTAGATGTAGAAGGTTTTCTCATATCCTTCATTTTGTTATTTTGATAAGACTTGGCATTGATGTGATGACCACAATAACATGACAAAAGGGACCTTAGGAAAATACTATCTAACTGCAACTGTTAGTTAACACTTCAAAACCTTCATATAGGCCATAATGAGCAAATTCTCATAGTACCAAATATTGATAAGTATGGTAGAATGGGGAATATGCTAACTTTTCTGGAGAGAAGTAAATTGGTGTAACCACTTGGGAGAGCAATTTTGGAATACCTAGTAAGGTTGAAGCTAAGCGTATCTATCAGAACCATATCTAGGTGTCTCCCTACAGACTCCTGCATGTGGTGATGGAGAGACCCAAGAAAAGATGTTTACTGCATTTGTGGTTTTAAAAAAGTGTAAATAACTATCCACATGTTAGATGAATCAATAAACTATGGTTTATTCCTACTGAAATAATATAAAGGAGTTTAAAATTAATGGAATATCACACAAATATGTCAACATGGGCAACTCTCAAAATTGGATGAGTGAGAATTTATATGCAGAAGGATAAATTCAGTATAATGCAGTTTATATACATTTAAACACAGCAAAATATAGAATTGTAGATCAATAATCATGTGGTTAAAGAATGAAATCCTGTGGGCAGAGTAGCCAGTAACCTTATGATTGGGGATATTTCTGGAGAGGAAAGAAAGAGGATGTGGGGGTTTTGCTCCATCTTCTTTCCAAGGAGGGAGAACTGAAATAAATATGGCAAAATATTAGTTTCTTTTAAACTCAGTGGTGGAATACAGGTGCCACAGGTATCTCTTATGTTTCACAAACTTTGCTGTTTGAAATGTTTCATAAGTGTGTGTTTTACTTAAAAATGAAAGAAAATTAAGGTAACACTTCAGCTTCCTTACACACATACCATTTTCAGATGAGCACAAAGCCTAGAAGAATTGATTTTTCCAGTTCACTTGTTCTCCATTAAGGCACTGTCCTTTGCTTGGCTGGCATTGAACTCACCTGGAGACCTTTACAGAATGCCAGTGCCTGGGTTTCACCTCTGAGTTTGTGATGTGGTTTGTCTGGGGTGCAACTCTCAGGTGATTCTGATGAGCAGCTAAGACTGACAACAAATACTCTAGAATTCTGTGCTAGATGAATAAAAACCTACCCTGTCTAGGTTAAAGTATAAGGAGGCAGTGTTTAGTAGAGAGTATGTCTTCATTATCATCAATGTCCTAGCAGTGATCAGGGTAGTTTTGTGTCCCCCTGGAATACAATCCAGAGGCAAAAGATAAGAAGATGGCTCTGGTGGTGGCAGGAGGCTTTCCACTGTGTCCATCTTATGATCAGAGTACTCTTTCTCTGCAGTTAATAGTCAATTAAAAGTCAGGATGAGCCTTGTGCTGAAGTATATGTCTATCATTGCCACCCCTTTCCTCCCTGAGTTAAAAGTGGCACTGACAGATCTGTCACATCTTTCCCATTTTTAAAGGTAAGAGAATTCTCCCTTCCAAACACAATGCAGCCTCTCTGCCTTTAATATAAAACGATCTTCAAAACATTATTTTGCTACTATGGACATTTCTAAAGAGTTCGTAAATTACCAAAATATTGAATTTTCCCTTTTATCAAATCTGCCTGATGTGATTAAATAAATAAAATTAACATTAATATCCTCTTTGTCTCTCGAGGCTGAAACACCACCAGTGAAACATCTGGTAAAGATCAGAGAGAGTGTAGCTTCCAAATCGTATCCCACAAGGCATCAGTCTGTCAAATATTAGATGCAAACTCAATGATTTTTAAAGTAAAACCAAATCTTGAGATTTTTTCCCCCAGTGATTTTATACAAGAGAGAGATACAAACATATTTCTCTATGTATATACATGTTGAGTGTACTGTGGACATATACATGTCACTGTAAATTAAAAACCCCTTAGTATGGGTAAAAGCAAAACCACAGAAATTCTCATCAGATGGGGAACTGACCACAGTCTATAAGGCATCTGTCAAATCAGATTTTACATCCCAAAGCCCTGTTTAGAAACCTGCTATTTGGTAGTGGTTTAATTTGATTTCCCTTTAGAAGGCATTTAATCCAGTTTACCTGGGGAACTGGCCTTTCATGAACTTTGTCCTAAAAATAAATGTATAGCAGATTTGGGCAAATGTTTCAAAGTAAGTTGTGGTTTATGTTTCTTTGCCCTGTGATTCTAGGATTAATGAAAAATAATAGATAATGAGAACAACCCAAAGAGGTTAAATATTTGAGGCTTTGTCCTCATTAAACAAAATCATTAACTACATGATGGTCAATGTTCCTTTTAGTTCATATTTGTTTTGTGGTTCTTCTCTAATTTTATACCCTGAATTAACATTTTTTGAATTAGAAAGCATTATGCAAATCTTCTCATAAATGATTAGATTAATGGGGTACATGGTAAACCTTTTGAGGTTTCATATATAGTTTTAAAAGTATATTTTGCTTAGTTCATTCAGACTGCACAAGTGTGGAAAATTAGTTTGGCAAATTATTAGAAATGTCTTTTGTGACCTTTGGAATATTTCTTAATTATCTCTTCTTTTGAATGGTTGTGTTGACATCTTTGAGGCCAGATAGAATTTGATTGTGTAGAATGAAAAACCAAACGCATTTATGTTTCTCAAAAAAGAGGTAGTCTGATTCTCTTTGATCTTTCAGAAGTGTTTTCTTCAAGTTCTGGGTAGAATGATTTGGAAAGAGATGAGTATTTTTTCATAGGCAGATTTATTAGTTTCTGCTGTCATTACTGATCGAGGCTTCTAGGCTACCCATAAGACAATGGATATTTTAACCTGAGGCAATGAATATGTGGCTGGCAAAGCCAGGCAGGAGCAAGGCAGGTTTGATTTCACATCTAGCAGTGAGATTGGTTAGTCTAAATAGGTGCTGTGTCCTATGAAATTTGGTGAGAAAATGGAATGAAGCACAGTATGTACTTATTTATGTTCTTATTTTTGCAGCACAGTATTTGTTTTTATTTTCTTGGCCCATAGGTAGGGACTTGAGTGGGGGGAATAAATTCTTGGGGGAGGAGAATTTTCAAAAAGTTAAAATGATTAATTTGAAAGGTTGCTGAGAAGTTAGAAATGAGATGATCAGGTTCTGTGTGGTCAAGGGCAATATGCATGAGTAATTATACCCAGTGCTCCAAACCAAGGCTGACCATATAATTTCTTACTCAAGAACAGGACCCTGTTGAGAGTGAAAGGAGTTCTATTTCACTGGAATATCAATGTAAGCCAGCATCATCGTGGGAAAACAGGGCTATGTCCTTACCCTACCCAAATAGCATATGTACTGATGTGAACCCCGCCCTCCCGCCCCGCCAGTGCAAGTTCATTCATTGTTTTGATCACTGAAAGTAATCCATGTACCACACCCTGTCTTGGAAGCCAGGGATTACAGAGCTAAGTGGGATATTCTCTTGAGAAGTTCTGTCTTTTGAGGGTAACAGAATATAAATAGTAAAGCAAGGGCTGTGATAAAGACCTATGCAAATTGTTTTAATAGGAAAACAGGGGAAGAATCTTTCAACTATGCCTGTAGAGACTGGGCAGGCTTCTCAGAAGTGGTGACTCTGTCTTGAAAGAAGAGAGTAATTAATTCTTGCAGAGAAGGGAATGAGGCCATTCAAGCTGAGGCACAGGGGTATGAAAAGGCCCAGAGGAAGAAATAGTTTCCAAGAAGTCTGATAGGATTGGGAAGTGAGGCTCCTAGGACTCCTGAAGGTCTTCTATCAGTTAGGGATAATGTTACTAAAACTTGGAAGAACTACAAGCCTTGTTAATACAAGGGTAAATCTAGTTAATAAAAAAATAAAACTTGGGAAGTGGTTTCACTGAGGTAGCAAACACTATGTTTTGTATATGCGAAATGAAACCTTGACTCCCTCCAACCATCTCCATTATCTCTTCAAATTTACACTTTAATTTTTTATTAAAATGTACCTATTAGCATCTATCCTTAAAACACAAATTTCTTCTTTTGCCAAGTGATCAGCTAGGGAAACACATGTATGGACTCAAGCATAGAATATTTTCTGTTGTGAATTTTAAAGACAAAAATTAAAAACCTAGGAACGACTGGAGACCTAACTTATTTGATCAATTCTGTAGAATGATTAAGATGTAGACAGAGGGTGCATACATTCATCTGCATCAGAGTAGCTTTCTATTAGTTAAATATGTCCTTTTATAATCTGTAAAGAGACAGAAGTATTATTAAACAAAGGTTTGGGCTGGCGTTCTTTATGCTGTTTGTCAGTCCTTCTACTGCTGAAATTTACTTTGGATTGTGTTTTTCCTGCTCAGACTAATTAATATAGAACAGAGGTAAATGCTTAAGATGTTTAAAGGAAAGAAAATTAAATTAATTCTTTTAAAAATGGTGCCCATTTCCAGTGACCATCCAGAACTCTGTAAGGCCCCATCCTCTCTAGACTAGGGAAGGCGAGGTGAGGGGAAGGTGTTTTTTGTTTATTTGAGCTTCCTGCTCTAGCAGCACCAGCCTCACTGGGTTTGAGCTGCCCAGGGTCAGGTCATCTGCCTGTGTGACCGGAGAATTCTGCCTTGAGCATGACTCTGGATGCAAGCATTCAGAGTGCCCAGTAGGGCATCTGATTACTCCTGGGTTCTTGCTCCTAACATTTATGAGATAGTTTCTCAGACTTGTTCTCCAGAATAATTTCTGTGTTTTAGAATTTTTCCTTTGACAGTGCTTTTACTTCTCAGCCCTGGGTGTTGGACCTGTTGAGCATGTCCTTGGATGAGAAATATTGCTACTGCTAACCCTGTCTCTAGCTACTCCGTTCCCCGCCTCCCAGTCATAATTTCTAGTGTGAACCTTGTCCAGAAAAGTTCAAATGATGTTTGAGTAGCCGAAAGAATGGATTTGGAATTGAGGGAACAGTTGCAATGAAGGGAAAATGGAGGAACCCAGCCTTATAAAACATTCTGAAATAAAAAGAAGTTTGCTGTCCATATCATTTGTGGTGACTGCCTTGAGTGTCTCCATGCTGCTTGTTACAAGGGCCCCTGTCCTCACTCCTTAGTTTTTCCCCTCCACAGAGTTGAAGATTTCTTTTGGGAAGTATCTTTGGGAAAGAGATACTTATACACATAGTGGTGAATGGTTAAGAAGTCTCAGTGTTCTGGGCCTTCCCAGGGGGAGCTACATTTTGACTAGAAAGGAAGTATTAAACCTTTCCCCAAAACTCCTTCAGGGAGATAGAGGGGAAAGAAAATGATTGTTATAAATTCCAAGCTACTGGATTACTTTAATTCTCACTGTAGCCCTCAGAACTAAGTAATTTATGGGGTTTGAGATTCAGACTCTGTTCTTTCTACTACATACTCGAGGATCATTTAATGTTCACCTTGAGGTTCTATTGACAGCATCTGGCTCAATGATTAACATACGGTAGACCTCAAATACACACAGACACACAGACACACACACACACACACACACACACACATTCTTGAAGCTTAGGTGGTAGGTAGAAGTTCACTCTTCTACTATCCTTGCATGGATATTTGAAATTTTCCATAATAAAGTATTTACAATAAGTTAATAAACTAGTTTGACATTTTTATAGGAAAGAAGAACAGTTTTATTTCCTTCAGCTCTTCAGAAAACAGTGCCACTTATTGTTTTCCTGAGGAACCTGTGTTCTGTTGATCTAAAAGCAAATTAATTTTTCCATTGCTCTTGAAGTTCTCTGAAATCCTTCTGATTAAGAATTAGGTGAGCCATACTTGTAGGAAGTAACATGCTTTTGAAAAGGCAAATGATAAGAAGGGAGCATTATTGGAATCCACTAAGATAATCTAGTCTGTAACAGACAACTTCAGATCTGTGGCTTGGTATGATAAAGTCTTATTTTTTGGTTTTATTCTAGTACAGCTAGCTCTTTGCATTCATATAGTAACTCAGGATCCTTCAGTATCAAAGCTCAGCAGTCTGAGTCTAGGGTGAAAGAGAAGCTGTTGAGCAGTTTCGAGAGGTCAGGTCTAGAAGTGACATGCTTCACTTCTTCCTGAATGCCATTGAGCAGAACTAAGTCACATGGCCCCAACTAACTGCAAGGGAGGCTGGGAAGTGTGGTCTGAGTGCCCAGGAGGAAACTTAAACATAGAGTATTGGTACCAGAATGTGGTATCTGCCTAGGGAACTAGAAGTGCCCCCTGCTTCACCCCTTACTAATCTGGGTTTTCTATGTCCCTTGAAAAGAGGAAATATTTCAGTCTTGATCTTTGAGCTTTCTGTGAGTGGTGACCATGTCTCATCAGACTGGTTTTGTTAAAGATCATTTCTTTTTTTCTTATCAGTGCTGGCTCCTCTAACTTACTCTTCAACTTACTAAATCTTCCCCAGCCCAACTGTTCCTTTCTTATTTACTCTCCAAGGATTCCATTGCCATATAATCACCACTGCTGGGGAAACTCTCCTTATCTCAAGTGGATTACTCAGTTTTTCCCACCTTGTCCAAATTACATGTTCTTGGTGTATAATTCCCTACTGCTCATCATCTTTCTAAACCATGAGGATGTGCAATGTCTTCATGTCCCACAGGCACTCACCCATCAGGGAGATCTGCTCATTATCAAGGGCAAGGTCATAAATGAATCACTGGGAGATCCACTATTATGCACAGAAATTTGGTGTGAAGGGCTATTTTACTAAGACCCTGAAACACAATATTCCCCATCTGTTCATAAAGTAGCTTATTTGATACACACAGTGTGGTCATAAATGCTCTTCTATTCTCTGAATGCTTGCTTTTGGTCATGAACTGGCACACACTCAAGGAAAAAATGACAATGTGCCTCTATGGACACTTTTGGTCCATTTCCATAAATATATTCAAACAAAATGAAATTGCCTGGCTCTTTATAATATGTTCTTTAGTGTGTTTAAGCTTACAGAATTACCTCCAAGGATGACAAATTGTAAACACCACGCAATACCACAGCCCTGGTTCAAGGCCTATCTCAATGTTCTGCCGACGTTCACCCTTCCTAGAAACATTTAAAGTGTTTTAGGAAAGTGAAGCTAGGCAAACAAGCTTATCAGGAGCAACAGTAAAAAAAAAAAAAATCATTGATTCTAATTAAGAGGCGTCACATATACAGAAACAAAACTGCCTTTGTGTAGTGGAAAGTCTACCTGCTCTCTGAATAGCATGGAGTGCTTTCCAGTGGTTTTAGATAATCATGCTGACAAAGTTTCAGGGTCCTGACCTTTTGGCCCATCTCAAGTGATTCAGCTGCACTTGTCGAAACTTGTCCAAGGTGTTGGTGGAGGTGTGCTGTTGTACAGGTTGTTGTAAAGATGTGACAGTGAGACAGGCACTGTTTGTTTTTGAAAGTCCCAAACTGCATTATAAATTGAGGTGGGAACTATGCAGGTTCTCAAGGCAAGGACTGAGTTTATTGTAAGTGCCTGTAATTGTCCCTCCCCAAAACAAGTGTTTCCCTCAATAGTCCAGCGCATTGACCCACTGTGGAGTGAGGACTCCAGCCTCTCAGGTTGTCTGGGTCACCCCGATCCTGTCCCATTGTGTGCTTCTGGAAAGCCATATTTAGATTGTGACCCTGATTTTGTTCTGTGGCCATGGAACAGGTCCTTTATGATGGAACCAGTCAAGGAAGGAGTTGTATAATCTGAGAAAATAATGGAGAAATCACTCTAATTACATACTCTATTGAGGTAGTAAATCAAAATCAACAACTGTGTCACTGTCACTTTTCTTTGAATTTAGAACTTCAGAAAAAATGAATTTCACTAGACCACAGGGTTAGGAACATAGATCTTGGTGAATCAATGGGCAATTTAGTTCAAAATAAAGAGTACATATTGACCATTTGTGGTCAATGATGTATTTTCAAGGAGGAGTTCCATAAAAGGCATTTTTAGTTGCTTGATTGTACGTTTCCTCCAAAGACTGGCTTGCTCATTACCATCAGTGAGTAATAGGGGTTGCCAAAAAAAAAAAAAAAAAAAAAAAAATTCCATTGTGTTCCAAAGGAATGATGCTGCCAAGTGTCTTGACAGGCCCCTGCTGCTCTTGTCAAACAGCTGTGCCTAGGAGTGAAATTTTGAAGTTGGATTCTCACTTAGCTGAGATTAGAATAGGCTTAATTGAAGGTGTTTGCAATTAGGGCGGGATTTCAAACAAATACAGAATTCATGCATTTCTAAAAAACACCCTACTGACCATCTCTAAATCACTTTGCTTCATCTTCTTCATTTTCACTCAAATAGGTGTGATATAAAAGTGAAAGAGAAAAGAAAATAAAAGAAAAATTTTGTAACATGAAAAGTTCTAAGATTATTTATATAATTGCTTCACTTAATATATTTTAGATATTTAAATATTGGTATATATTTATCTTTTAATGCAGAGTTTTTCTTTTTTAATTGTCGGTCTGTATGCTCTCTGTGATCTCTGAGTGACCTTCATGTGCAAAGCAGAAAGAAAGACCCCTGATAACTGTCTCTACTTCATGTATTCGACTAATTATTGAACACCTATTTCATGCCAGTCAGTATTCTAGGCACTGGAGATAGAGCAGTGGACAGAACAGATCAGACTGAAAACACTCTGTTTTCTGGGAGCTTTCACTGCAGAGAAGGAAAATAGCAAATAAGGTGGATAGGTAAGGGAATAAAGTGCCAGGCAGAATAATCAGCAGTATGAAGAGAGAGTCTACAGAGTGGGAGAAAATCTTTGCCACACACAACGTCAGATAGAGCACTGATCTCCAGAATCTATAAAGAACTCAAAAAACTTTATACCAAGAATACATAACCCAATTAATAAATGGGCTTAGGAAATGAGCAGACACTTCACAGAAGAGGATCTATAAGCAATCAATAGATATATGCAAAAATGTTCAGTATCTATAGTAATAAGAGAAATGCAAGTCAAAACTACCTTAAGATATCATCTCACCCCAATTGGAATGTCTGTTATCAAGAATACAGGCAACAACAGGTGTTGGTGAGGATTTAGGGAAAAAGGTACACTCATACATTGCTGGTGGGGTTGCAAATTGGTGCAGCCACTCTGGAAAGCAGTATGGAGATTCCTTCGAAAACTCGGAATGGAACCACCATTTGATCCAGCTGTCCCTCTCATTGGCCTATACCCAAAGGACTTAAAATCAGCATACTACAGTGATGCAGCCACATCAATGTTTATAGCAGCCCAATTCACTATAGCTAGATTGTGGAACCAACCTAGATGCCCTTCAATAGATGAATGGATAAAGAAACTGTGGTATATATACACAATGGAATATTATTCAGCCATAAAGAATAATAAAATTGTGACATTTGTAGGTAAATGGATGGAATTGGAGAATATCATGTTAAGTGAAATAAGCCAATCCCAAAAAACCAAAGGCCGAATGATTTCTCTGATAAGTGGTTGATGACACATAACGGGGTGGGGGAAGGTAAGGGAAGAATGGAGAAAGGATGGATTGTATACAGGAAAATGAGGGGTGGAGAGGGGGTGGGGAAGGAAAGTTAATAGAATGAGACAAACATCATTACCCTATGTATATGTATGAATATGTGAATTGTATGATTCTACTTTGTGTACAACCAGAAAAATGATAGTTGTATTCCATTTGTGTACAATGAACTAAAATAAAAATAAATAATGAAAGAAGAAAAGAAAATTAAAAAAATAAAAGGCAATGAGAATTTTAAATTTAAAAGGAAATGAGAATTGCCAACCTAATTTAAAAGGAAATGAGAAGCAAAGTGATCACAAAGTTGGTATCCGTACTCCAAATACCACGGCAGGTGCATGACAGGAAAGATGACTGGTAGCGAAGGAAGTAACTTTTTACCAAACTTTTTGCATCTCCTTTGGCTGTGTTGTATTGCCCTGACTCCACCTCTAATGTGTAGGGGCCATCTGAGGGGAGAAATAGATTGAAGAGGATGTTCCAAGTTAGCCTGCCATGGGAATGCCTTCACTTGTGCTTCTAGACCAAAAGGTAGGCAGGCAGAAAACAAGGGGGACGTGCTCCAAGGGAATGAATTGATTGCTACTAGCATAGTCTTACGCTCTTAAAAGTAAAGGGCATTGGGCTGGGGATATAGCTCAGTTGGTAGAGTGCTTGCTTCACACGCAGGCCCTGGGTTCAATCCCCAGCACCGCAAAAAAAAAAAAAATTAAAGGGCATTAACAACAGGATTGATGTATCTTAATTCTTCTAAAACTTAACAGGGTGTATACGGACACTCTGAGACACTATATGAAGTAACCTCATCTTTAGGGTTTCAAAGGTTCAGGAACGGGCTAGGTAGCTCCTTGGGTTCCTTTATGCTGAGGGGATTTAAACAAAGATGGATAGTATTTCTACCTCTCCAACAGTGAGATTGCAAGATTCGCCTTTTAATAATCAGTCTCTTCATGTTTTGTATTCGGGGATGCCTTGCTGACTTGTATTTAGAGAGTATTATGGTTTGAATATGAGATATCCCCTAGATCTCCTGTTAATTCAGGCGTATTCAGAGGTAAAATGATTAGGTTATGAGCACTGTAACGTAATCAGCCCCTTCTAGTTTGAATGAACTGACTGGGTAATTGTAGATAGGTAGGGTGTGACTGGAGGAGGTGGATCCCTGGGGTTGTGCCCTGGAAGCGTCCATCTTCCCTGCAGCCCCTCTTCTCTCTCTCTCTCTCTCCTAATCCTGTCATGAGCTGAGCAGTTTTCTTCCATGAGGCCCTTCCCTCATGATGTGCTGCCTCACCCTGGGCCCAGAGCAATGGAGGTGGCCATCTGTGGACTGAGATCTCTGAAACCATGAGCCCCAGATGAATTTTCTCCTCTAAGTTGTTCATGCTGTGTATTTTGGTTACAACAACTCAAAAGCTGACTGAAACGGAGGATCTGCTGCCCAGATGTTTCCCTGGTACTGATGAGGAGCTGCATGTGATGGCTGGAAGGTCTGATGGGCTGTACTCAGGGTCATGTTCTAAGTGTGTATGTTGCACGAAGGACTCAGGCACTGTTATGGATTAGTGAAGCCCAATGAATCTGAGGAAATCATTTCAATTTTGAGATCACACAGTCATATTACTTCTTACTATAGAAACAGCTTAATGAAAAATCATTTGTGTACTGTGAGTTGAATTTGTTTACTGTGGATTATGATAGCTAGGGAACAAAATCTTATGTGTTAGCTTTGGGGAAGTTTTATGATGTTCATGTCTATGGCAATAAAACTTGGTTGGCTCCAGCAGGATGCCTCTTTTGTTTGACTGGTATGTCCTATCTATATCCAAAGAAGGCATAGAGATTGTGCTTTTCCTTCTTATACTGTTTTCTTCTTCTTTCGCCTCCCATATCTTCCCAATCTTCCTAGCCTCTACTCCTTCTTTACTCTTCTTTTACTGTGCAAATCTCTTGAGGGTGACAGTCAAGAGAAAAAGTAGGTTGTAACAGTACTTAGAAGATTTTTTTCTGTGTTTATTATATGGTGTCTGAAAAAGCATGTTCAGTGCTTCTAAACAGTGGCATTTAAGCTTTAAGTCTATATCTCAGGGAGTTTGGATCTGGTTGGGGACTGTCTTATATTCTCTGGTAAGTTTTCCTATTCTGCTGGTGGAGGTGGGGCTTCTTAACCTGGGCACTATTGACATTTTGGACTTTGGAACTGGATCTTCGTTGGTGAGGGGCTCTTTTGGTCATTGAAGGTTGTTTAGCTGCATCCCTGGCTTCTGCCTCCTAGATGTTAGTCGCAGCTTCTATACCCAGAAGTGATGGAAAATGTATGCAGTCGTGACTATGTTTTCATAGGGGCAAAATTGCCCTGGTTGAGAATTCTTGGGTTACGGGAACCTGAATTTTTAAGACTTATACATATAGAGAAAGAGTTATTTCCAGATTTCAGCCAGTGCCTAAAACACAAATATTTGGCTTAAAAAAAACAACAACAAAAACAAAAATCTTCTGACTCTGCCAAATGAGAGCTTGTGAGAGTTTCTCCTATTTCTCCCACATCACTGAGGATGTTGGTCATGACCTCTGCACCTTCTGATGACTAGTTGATTGCAAGTAATCCTTTATCCTTCCAGGGTTGTAGGAGGAAGACATGTAAACTTATTTAAGTACCTCATTGACCCTGGGATTTCCTTTTTATATAGATATAGAGATGTAAATGGAGGGTTGGTTCCTCGTGCTGGAAGAGTGGTTGTACTAGAATTTATTCTGTCTAGATAGGGAAGCTTTGAAGGTAAGGATGGTGCCATAGGTTAGGCCAGAATTTTAGCTTTAGGTGAGACTAATCCTTGTCAGTGATCAACTTCATACCAGTCTGAATATTCAGAGTGAAACCATAGTGTACTGAAAATATACAGAAACGTGGACCCTAAGTTTGAAATTTTACTGTGTCCATGTCTTTAACATTCTTCCTCTTGGTTCTAAAAGTGAAGCCCACTTCATTCTTCTTTTTAGATTAATCCATTGAAAGAATGTACTTCTGGTGCCCAGGAGGGTGCTAGAAAGAATGGAAAGAGGTTCTTCTTCCAGCATGACCTGGCTTTGCTATGAAAAGCCAACAAAAGCTTTCCCTTTACAACTGTTCAGGCCAGCAGTGCTTATAAGATTGAATTTTTAAAAATCATCTGATTGTAAGCAGTTTAAAAACAAACAGTTTTCTAGGTCTTAATCAGGAAAATAGTAGTATAATTATTGGTAGTTACATGTATTATCCTAGAAAAATAATTTCCAAATTATAAGATTGTTTAGCTCACTTGCTCCACCCAGGAGACTTGAGTTAAAACTGGGTTTGGAAATATTTTGTACAGAACAACTAGTGGCAATAATCGACATTGACAAATGCAAGCAGCTTTATATGGTTTATACAGAATAATAAAAATCCCACTATGCTCATGACAGAAGAAAATTAAGTAGGAACAGCTGTATTGGGGCATTTTCTTTTGGACCCCAGAGAGTAGACGTTTTCATGGTCTGAAACAGACTACAGGGAAGCTGAACTCTACCCAAGATAATAATGTCTTCCATTTGTTAAGTCAAGTTTACAAAGCACTTGGATTCTCACAGTAATCCTTAGAGGTAGAAAAGGTGAGTGCAGAGTTCATTTTCATTTTAATGGGAGGGAACTTGATTTTTTTTCTAAGGTTGTACAGCTAGTAAGTACAGGATTGAGAACCAGAACCCAAGGGTGTTGGACAGACACCAGTGTCTTTTTGTATTCCATCACAGCCTCCCATGAAGTTACTGTCAGGTATGCTTACTTCCTTCCGTACTCCGTTGTTTTGCAGGGTCCCTGATTCTAGTCCTTTCCTCCCTTTCTACCAGGCCTACTACATTTCACAACTCTGGGGCAACCATTTACTTTGGATACCCCCTGGTGCTGTACAGCTGAAAGGTCCCTGGAGGGGCACTGTGTTTGCAGAGCTCTTAGAATTCCATCTCTATGGGCATTTATTACCCCAAGTGTTAGTTGCAATCATAGAGTGATACAATAGATGAGTTAAATGACTCTCTATGCAGGGACTTCCACTCCCCTCAATATTATACCACTCAAAACACTATCTCTCTTTATAATGCTATTGTAAAAATAGCCACTTGAGACCTGCTAAATTCAAAAGAAAAAGGCTCCACTGGTTTTATTTCTTTGGTTGGTGAAAGACCCCAGCATTTGACGTAAAACCATTTCATCTCTTTAAAATGATGTAATTTTGTCCTTTGAATTTGGTTATTCTAGAAAGTCTATTTTTACTTAATACAAAACCTGCATATCAACTATATTATCAGGGAATATTAGAAGTGAGTTTCTTTTTTTGTTGTTGCTGCACATCATCATCATTCTATTCAGTTTTACACTCCCATTAAAAAAAAATACACTAATATCTTCTTTCATGTTTTCCAGAAGTTATTTGTCCTCTTGCCATGAGTAATCAATTTTGTGGGACTGGAATGCATGTGAAGAGATGAGATTAGTGACCTGGGGTAGTGTGTGATTTAACGTTTCAGTCGAGGCAGGGAGCAGGACCAATTAAGAAATACGGGAAATGACCTCCTGGTATAAACCTCATACTCTCATACTCCCCAACCTTTACTGGTTTCTGTTGTAGGAACTCTATACCCAGTATGTAACAGAAAACTAAATGAAAAATACCATAACTTTTTTCATTTTTATACCAATTGGTGCCTTAAAAACATTCTTCTCTATAGTATGTCATTTTATTGTTTCGGAATCCAATGTGGAAGGCAGAATGGGCATTGTTTGCAATTTACAGACTGGGAACCAAGGCTCAGAGAAGTTGTGTGAGAGAATTGCCCAAGTTAAGAAATTATATGTGTCTTTATATTATGCTATAAATCGTATCAATTTCACCCAGAATAATGTTAGGAAATTAAAGTTGAAAACAAATTTTAAGGAATTTAAATTCTTTGTGGAATGAGGTGAGATATAAATCTAATGCAGACAACATTTTAAACCATAGTCACACATTTCTGTTCATACCTACTATGTAATTTGTTGTGTCCTAGAAAACAGAAACCAATAGAAATTAGATTTGGAAAGGACTTAGAAAGTCAAACCTCATCTTAGAATGTGATTTTGTTATGAGTTGAATTGTATTCCCCCCCAAATAAGTTGAAGTCATCACCCAAAGTACCCAGAATGTTTCATTACTTGAGAATATGATCTTTACAGAGGGAATCAAGTTAAAATGAGGTTGTTAGGGTGGCCCCTAATCCAATGCAACTGGTATTGTTAAAGAAAGGAAAATGTTGGACACAGATACATGTGTACAGGAAGCAAATGATTTGAAAAGATAGGGACAAAGGGAGAATGCATAAATGGGTGAAGCTGAAAGCAGAGATGGGAGAGATCCAGCTGTAAGCCAAAGATTTTCAGCACACCACCGCAGTTAGGAGAGAGGCACAGAAGAGATTCTTTCACAACTCTCAGAGCCACACTTGATTTTGGGCTTTTAGTTTCGAGAATTATACACAATAAATTCATTTTAAGGTACCCAGTTTCTGATACTTCTTACAGAAGCCTTAGGAAACTAATACGGTAGTCCCCACAACACACACATAGGGAATCTGTTCCAAGAGCCCCAGTAGGGGCCTGAGCCACGGATACTGTTGAACCCTTTGTATACTATGTTTCTCTGTATACACGTACCTATGATAAAGTTACTTTATATTCTAGCCACAGTAAGAAATTAACAACAATAACATAATAACACAGAACAATTATAAACACATACTATAATAAAAGTTATCTGACTGAGGTCTCTCTCTCAAATCACCTTGTACTGTACTCACCCTTCTCACGAGGACGTGAGTTGATATAGTGCCTGCCTGCATGAGAGGAAGCAAGGGGAAAGGCGCAGACCTTGTGACATAGTGCTAGGCTGCTCTTGTCCTGACAGTATCTCAGAAGAAGCATCATTGCCCCATGATGAAGCCACCTGACTGGAGAATGGAAACTGAAGAAGTAAAACCCTGCATAAGGGAGACTACTGTGTGGACTTCCCTCTGGGCAGGCCTCAGGCTCCCACAAGGTGCTGCAGGTGCCATTGCCACTGCCGCTTTCCTCTCTTGCCCTTGATGTCAGTAAGCCATGCTCCAGGGTAGTGGACTTGGTCCTGAGGTCAGTGGGGAGCTACCGGAATATTCTGAGAAAAGGCAAGTGATTAAACCTGTGTTTTAAATGGTCTCTGACTGCACTGAGGACAGTGGATTCTGGAAGCATGGTGGGAGCAAAACCAGGAAGAGTAAGGGGACTTTTATATTGTTTTTTCCATTTGAGAGAGGATGAGGATACAACCTGAGGTGAAGGGGCAGTGAGTTTGTCCTTTATTATGTGGGTCCCCATCATCAGTACAGCCTCCTCTGAGCACACCCTCTGCTAGTCTTGGGGCAGAGAGGGGTGAACCAGTTGTGTCTAAGGGGCACATTGTTTCTTCAAGGGCTTCAAATGCACTTAACAATGTTTTTTATTAAGCTGACTATGAGAATTTAAGAATTAGTGTATTCTGATCTAGACACAGGTATCCCTGTATTTGCAGGTCGTTTTGTGTCTTTGGCAGTCGGTATGTGAGCAGTCATTTGGGGAGATGAGTAAGTGAGCTAGGGAAATTAATTCATGACTATATCTATACTTAAATCATGATCTCTAGATTTTTATGCCTCAACTTTGATCATAACTTTTTACTATAAAAAGAAAGTAAAAAGTTGAAGAAGTATGAGGTTACAGTAAGGAGCAGTATAGAATATTTCAATAACTTAAACATCAGATCATGTTTAGAGCCACACCAATAGTTTCTCGGCATGCTAGTATGATGCATAGTTGGAAGGAAGGCTTCTGTGGAAGCCTTAGCTCACATCCAATTAATCTCTCAGTGTAATTTGTTTACTGGGTTCTGCTGCCAAACCTATAGGTAGCTTTCTTCAGGGGTAAGGGTTAGTTGATGAAACGATTTATTATGTTTCTGTTACACGGCATATCGATCTTGCTCATGGAAAATGTTAGCAGTGTCCCTTGTACATCATTCATCTTCCTCCCTCACTTCATTGTTCCCAGCCCCCCATTAGTAATTTTTGTGTCACTGAGGGACACCTTATTAGAACTGTACCAAGGTCAGTGGATGGCATAGCTTCATGTTGCTGCGGGAGTTTTAAAAGGCAGTCATTTCTCAGAATTGCAGAAGAGAATTAGCATTTAAAGCAGAATGTGTTACCAAGTTTTGCAAATGGGTTCTTTCTTAGCTTCAATGAGAAATTTAAATATGAGAGATTGAAATTTGTTTTTATTTTCATAGCCCTCCACTGTACCAGTTCTTCTTTCTTTAATCATCCAGTGTCCTGCTATGTTGAAGAATCTGTGGGCCTTTCATTGTGATGCTGAGACCTTAATTTTCAAAAGTTATGAACTGTTTCTGATACACAGAAAACTGTAAGCACAATGCAACAAACATCCAAATAAGCTGATGGACCACAACAGAGCCCAGAGAAGACCTATAAAGAAGTGGAAATTTAAGAATTCTGTTTTATTATTGTTTTGTGCCTTAACTGGGTAGTGGGTCTTCCTACTGCTTTTGTGGATGATGCAAGCTAGGCCCCACTGGGTTCTTGGGACGTGACTCCTGGGAACTGCCCACGTTGACCATGGTAAGTAGGTAAAGAGGAGATGGTGTTGACACTGAGCAGTGTGCTTCCCCTTCAGCCACAGCACAGCACAGCACACATCAGAGGCAAGGTGTTCTGGTCAGTTTGTGATGCTGGTAGAATCTCTGACATCTTGCATTGAATGGCCTTCGAATCCCTAAGGTCTTTAGTTAAAAATTTCCAAAAGAAGGAGGAATCTAGTGGAGGTGACCAGAGGAGATGCCTTCTTCCTCCATCTGTCTTCTCACTGAAGGTGCACAGGGGACCTCAATGAGGGAGTGATAAAAGCATGAGGTGAGCACGCTCCTTCTGTCCTCAGGTGAGCTCAGGATTTCACGGAGGCCCAAGTTTCTCCCTATTCCTTCTCATAGGGTTGATGTCCTATTAGTGTTATGTCTTCGCTCAAGCTGAGGCTCATTCTGCTTTTCACTCTCAGTTCTGAAAGAATCTTTTCTTTATGTCTCTTAATTTACAGTGGAAGCATCCTTTCTTCCAAAAGCTTTGAATAGCAGAAAATTCTAAGAGAGGATGCTCTGGGCCCAATGGATTAGAGATGGGCAGCTCCCCAAACCCATACAGTTCTCTTGAGAGATTTCTGCTAACAGAAGTCTCCCCAAGAGGGTAAGGAGTGACTTCTTTCTGGCATATTCCACCCTCCGTTTCCTTCCTCCATTAGTTTATAAGCTCTCTCCTTCCACTTTAGCTCTGCCTCTCCCCTCTCCTCTTCTACTAACTGTGTTTAGAAGGCTGGATCACATCACAGATAACTCTTCTGAACTCAGGGAAGGAATAATCCCTGCTACAAATGACCTCGGACTAAAAGTGATTTTTACTGTAGTTCTTCAGCCACTAACTTTAAATACATTAAGACTCCACTTTTTCACCTCTGCCCCACCTTTTAAAAATTAGAAATGGTCACTGAATTAAAGAAAGGGCCACTGAGAACTTAAGAGTTCTGGAATTATTTGTAGAATGAATGTAATGTTGCTTTTGTTTTTGATATGAGTTAACAATACAAATGATCTTTCAGTTGAAACTATTCCTGGACTAATTTAGCCATGATTTAGTGTCTGTAACACAATTGGGAGGGAACTAAAGAGCCAAACACCATGTTTACCTTAGTCTAAATAGAGTCAACTAGCAATGGATCATCTGGTTATTCTGGCATTATATAGAAACGTATTTTAAGTCACTTTTTAAAAACTTATATACTTAACCTCTTAGTTAACAAAAATCTTAGTTTTATCTCCTTATTTTTCCTTAAAAATGTCTTTCTCTTTGCTTTGCACTCATATATATTCTTGTTATGACAAAATATGTGGGATTTTTTTTTTTTTTTAAAGTCTGAGTTATCGGCTATAAAGAAAATAGAGCAAAGAGCCCAGATTTGGGTTAGAACCTGCTGGGTTTGATTCCTTGCCCTGTACTTACTGGCAATGAAACCCAGAAAGGTACTTAACTCCTCTGAATATCAGATTCCTAGCCTGTAAAAAAAAAAATAATGATACTACATTGTGAAGTTGCTGGCAGGGTTAAGAAATAATGGATAACTACAATGCCAAGCAATTAGTAGGAACTCTCTAAAGTGTTAGTTCCTCATTCCCTTTTGTAGGCAGGTTGAGGTTCAATTCAGGTTAGCTTTAGTGTAGATGAGTCATTAGATGAGAAGCAAATGTATATCTAGTTCATGTCCATGGTTCATTGATGAAGGACATCAGAGGAATGAAGGGTCTTATTCAAGAGGATGAAATTGTTGGTAGAAGAAAAATTATATTTCATAAGTCCTTTCTTAGGTCCAGACCTTTCCCCTTAAAATATATCTCGACCCATGATCCAATAACCTTTGCCCTTGAATTTCATAAACATTAAAAAATGTTTGTCTTTTCAAGACTTTGCTAACCCATCTTATTTTCATCTTGTGTTGGCTTTTCATCACTGGGAAAAAATACCTGAGAAAAATCAACTTAAAAGAAGGAAATATTTCTTTTGGCTCAGAGGTTTCAGTTCATGGTTGGTTGGCTCCATTGCCTTTAGTCTGTGTGAGGCAGAACATCATGACTGGTAGCATATGGTCAAAGAAGTTACTCACCTCTTGGTGGTTGGGAAGTTAAGAGAGAGGAAGAGACTAGGGTCCCAATGTCCCCTTCGAGGATACATCTTCAGTCGTCCAAATTCCTGCCAAAGGACCCCACCTCCTAAAGACCCCATAATCTCCCATTGGCACTGCAGACTGGCAACCAGGCCTTTAGCCTGTGGGCCTTTGGGGGACATTGAAGATCCAAGTCATAACACTTCTTGTTACTATGGTCCTGTCTCTTTCCTACCATATTCCTTTCCTGACTCTTTCTATCCATTATCTGGTGTTTTGAGTTGAAATTTTAATTACTTAAAATCTTTTATTGGGACACAAACACCAAACAGATGATCTACAGGAATCAGGAGTTCAGACATTTGCAGGAAACTGAAACCAGAAAGAGAATAAAAAAGTCAATGAATCACTCACACGACTTAGTCAATAGCAAACTATTGATTCAACACACAGTTGGCCTAAACTTCCTCAGTTTGGGAGTGGGATTTTTATAAGATGAGGCCTTGGGGATAGTGAAGTATTGATAAGGCCTGCCAGTCAAGTTGTCTTGTCATGGCCAAAAAATGCGCCTTTGACCTTAAGAGGTCTAAAATTCAAGTGGAAAATGTCCAGGTACAGCACACTCTGCTGTGATCTAGAAAAGTTGTAGATATGCCAATCAGCCTCAGCCACTG
Organism: Glaucomys volans; assembly: GCA_020662805.1. Lineage (NCBI taxonomy): Eukaryota > Metazoa > Chordata > Mammalia > Rodentia > Sciuridae > Glaucomys > Glaucomys volans. The sequence continues at coordinate 853,715 of JAJEJO010000257.1, read as the reverse complement.
GGTTAGGAAGGGAGCTGAAGATGCCTTGGTATGTAGCAAACTTCTGCAAGATCCTTATTCAGTCTCTGCCTGTTTACTGTCCCTCATGGTACCATAACAAGGCCAAAAATGTGAAAAGTATTTGCTCCTTGTCAGTTTGCAAGGTGCTAGGAAACAAAGTGACTTTGGATTCAAGACCAGCACCCCGGATTGTTTTGGAGTCTTCAGGCCACTCTCTTGTTCAGGTTTTGGCTGGAAAGCCCCTGCTGGGCCTGTCTGTCCTCCCCTGCCCTTCACATGCCATGCTCCTCCCTCTGTGGCTGCTTTGCAAGAGTGGTCCACGCTCAGTGAAAACACTGTGGTCAAGGTGATTGACTTTTCTCATTATTTTTCCAGCAAGAATCTTCATTCATTTTAATAATTTTTTTCAGGCAGCCTAGTGTAGTGATTAAGAGCATTTGGGAGCCAGACTGCCTGGAATTAAATCTTGACTCTACCACTTATAGCCTATGAAGCCAAAATGTTACCTAGCAACTGATGCCTCAGTTTCTCATCTGTAAATGAAGATAATTAAATATATCTGAATACATATATATTGTATGTGTGCAGCTTATTGAAGTACCTGGCTCATTGTAAGTGATCTGTGTTCAACAGTAGTAATACTCTTATTTCAGATTCTAAGGGCAAGTGGACATTGCTTACTATATACCATTTGTACAAACATTTTATATGTATTGATTTTACTCAGGATGATCGATTTTACCCATGGATGTTATCATTCTCTTTTTATGTATGGTCAGTAAATCACAGAGATATTAAATTCTTCCAAAAATTTGCATAGAAAGTGGCCAAACTGGGGTTTGCAGTCAGTATCTAGAACTTGGAATTGTAACTGCTGTATAATATGTGGAATTTCTGTTCCAGAATATAGGCCTAATGACTTTGGCATATTGGCAAGTAGTAGTAGCAGCCCTAGCCATAGCAGTAACAGTAACAATCCCCACTGACCTATTGTGCTTACTACCGTTTCACCTGTCTGAGTCCATCTGTCCTTCCCGGAGCCTTCTGAGGGAGCTTCTGTTAGTATTTTCCCAGGGGAGGAAACTGGGAAACACAGAAGCCATGTCTACCAAGTGGTAGAGCCTAAACCTGTTTGATTCCAGTGTTCTTGACCTTAGTACCACCCTGAGTGGCCCCAGCTGGGAGTCCATTTCCTGAACCAGGTGGCCTGGGTATGAGAGGCAGGACAGCAGTGTGGGTTGGGGGAACTTGGGAACAGATTTTTTCCCTTCTATCCTTGGCTTGCTCACTCTCTCTCTCTCTCTCTCTCTCTCTCACCTGATTGTGCCTGGGAAGCCTCATTTTTCTTTTAACCTTAAGTCCCAAAGAAGGCTAAAATAAAACTCCCTCTGTGATATACCTAGGTGTTGGAACCAAGTCTTGTTTTGTGCAGATCAGTTTCAGATTCTCCACAGAAATGAATTCAAGGGCTTTCCTTAAACTGGGATGAAATACTGATGGAGGCCAGATCACAGTTTCGAGCCTGCTGAGGTTCTAGGCCAGGAGGCCACCTAAGGGGTAGCCTCATGTTTTCTGGAGAATATTGAGGTCTTGGGCCTCTGTGGAAGGGACAGGGAAGTATAAGCAAGCTGTGTCTAGCTCTGCCTAGAACCAGGATTTTAGGAATTTCGTCTGTGTTTCTGGGACAACACTTTGGCCTAGGTGGGATAGGGATAGGAAACACCCACCCTAAAGTTCCCCTTAGCCTAGAGGGACAATGCTTACTCACAAAGGGTAGAAGGAGCAAAATGAAGAGTGAAACTCTTATTAGATATCACACCCCTTATGCCATAAACAAGGTACAAGTAGGACCATTTAATCTGAATTAAAAGAGACACTCCTGTCTTTGATCACCTGCAAATGTGGGGACTTTCTTTACTATTTTACTAGTGAAGACACCTGAGGATTACATTTTTAATTTTAATTTTTATATTTTGGCAATGCTCTTCCTCAATAATTTTAAAATAGTAATTTTTTTTCTCTTCAATTCATATGTTGTTTGAATTTATAAGGTTGTATATATAGATCCATGGGTTTTATTAACTTGTACACATACACTACATACATAGACACATTTCCTCTTAAAGTTTTTGTGAAGGAAAAATTGAATGCTGTTCACTTTTTTAGATTAGACTTTCCAGGCATTTTCATTTTAATCTTGAGGTAAACAAGCATGAAACTTGGGTCTTCTGTAGGTGCTTCTCATCTTCTTGTACTGTCCCCTTTATAGATGAGTTGTGCATCTTCATAGAGGCTCAGCTGAAACTACCACACTTTCGACAGGCACCAACAGTTGGGTGACTAAGAGTCAGGAAAAACAAGCCCAGATCAAAATACTTGGGACTAGTCCCATAAAAATAAAAGTAAAGCAAACATTTACCTTTCATTTGAAGGAAGTTGTGGGGGACAGCCTTCCCACAGCTTTGTTTTAACATGGACACATGGGTATAGATGTTTCTGCAAAAATTAAGTCATTAGTAACTCCCCCTGAGGAGCTGTCTATTTCATTTTCTTTCTGAGAGATGAAGACAGGCATTTGGGGGTGAAGTCCTTTGGACTGACAGGCTGCCATGTGGAATTTTGGCTATGAATATTAGGAATTTTGAAAATAAGTGTTCATATGTCCATTTAGGCCACAGTTTTAAAACATAGGATTTCATAAATATGAAATAATGTAAATTTTCTCCACCATAATGATAGGCACTGCAGGGTGCAAGGAGCACTACATTAGACTGCAGGGTCCCTGAGGAGGAGGTCAAGGTCACACTTGCCTTTCTTCTCTCTGACAGAGGAGACACACCCTCTCTTTGAATAGTCTTTGCTCAATAAAGATTATTTATTATCCGAAGTGATGAATTTAAGAAGTAAGAAGACAATTATCCCATGAAGTTTTATTTGTAATCTCCTTTCAAATTTGGCTTATGGGACAAGCACACTATCAGATCACTCAGGACACACTTCAGACAGGGAAAATAGGGAGGATTTCAGGTTAACTGACTTCCATTCATCTGTCATTGCAGTGAGCACTGATCAAGTGCTACCATTCCTTTTTCTTACCTTCCTGTCCCCTTTAATTATTGATTCACCAAATAATTATTCATTAGATTAAGTGTATGTTTTATGTCTAGGATTGGTGAGTCTCACAGGACTGAAAATTCAGTTCTTGCCTTCAAAGGGAGGTAGGCACCCAGGCACGGTGATGCACCCCTGTAATCCCAGCAACTCAAAAAGCTGAGGCAGAATGGATGATGCTGGAGACTGTTATACTAAGTGAGATTAGCCAATCCCCAAAATCCAAAGGCCGAATGATCTCTCTGATAAGTGAATGATGATGCATAATGGGGGGGTGGAAGAGTGGCAAGAATGGAGGAAGGATAGATAGCATAGAGGGAAGGGAGGGGTGGGGTCGGGGTGGGGGGGTAATAATAACAGAATGTGTGACAGACATCATTGCCCTGTGTACATGTATGAATGCACAGATGGTGTGACTCTAGTTTGTGTACAACCAGAGAAACAATAGCTGTACTCTATTTGTGTTCAATGAATCAAAATTTAAAAAAAAAAAAAAAAAAAGCTGAGGCAGGAGGATCACAAGTTCAAAGTTAGCCTCAGCAACTTAGTGAGATCCCATCTGAAAAATTAAAAATAAAGTAAAATAAAAAGTGCTGGAGATGTGGCTCAGTGGTTGAGTGCCCATGGATTCAATCTCTGGTACTCTCCTCCCCCTAAAAAGAAGGCAGGCCGATCAATAAAATAAGTGATGCAAGTGTTCTGATAGAAGGGTTTGCATACATGGTATTCTCTTCGTCTGTCATCTCCTTTCTCTGCTTTCCTCTTTATCTTTTCTCCCTTTGAGAAGTAGAATTCTTATAGGGTGTGGATGGGTTGGGGTCAGATCTGAATCTACTGTGACTGTGGTCAAACACTATTTAGCTGGTCAGCTGGGTTTCATCCTGGCAAATGCATTGAGGGTGTATTAGCAAATGAGAAGTGGAGTCTGTTAGGAGCTGTCTAAAGTTCAGCAGGAGCCATTCCATGTACGCAACTAACCACAACATGAAGTGGACAATAGTGAGATAAGCAAGGTACAAATCAAGTGTGTTCAGAAGCCAAAGAGAACAGTTCTGTGTATGTTGGAGGAGAGGTAGCTTGGGAAGAAAGGAGAATAGTGAGAACTTTGTGGAGGAAATGGCCAGGCTTGAACTGTGTGTAACAGGGTTGTTTGAGACCTTAGTTCTTTTAGCTATCAGTATACATGGGAATATTGATAGTGTGATTGATTTTAGGTGTTTAGTGGATCTTTACTGTATAAATTCTTTGCTGTACTTCTTATCCTTAAATCTCCTATTGTTTTCTATCTTTTCATGTGTTTTTCAAGACAAATAGATTTCAAACTCTGTATCCTGTACTTTTTAACTCTTCTTTGTAAGGAAGGGGTTTTCAACCTGGTCCCTGGCACTAAAGGATTTGGTTTGTGTTATTTTCACAAGAGAAGTTAGACTTTAGATATATGTGGAAATTGTTGTTTGTTTTCCCGTTTAGTTTATGAGGATATCATTTCAGAATCCCATTTTACTCTCTTTCATCTTAAAATGTTTTTTCATGTTTTGGTGGTGGTTCTGTGTAGTTTCAGATATGCATATGTACAAAGCTTCCACTGGCAGGTATGTTTTGCCTCTACAAGTAGAGAATTAATAATATGTTTATCCATGACCTCAATAAGGGATGAAAATAGAGATCATACATCTTGGCAGCTATTCTACCTCTGCACTCAATCTGATCAGAGTAAACCTGTTATTACTATTACCGATTAGTAGTACTTCAGGTTTTCTCTTCCTTCCATTTAACACTAATGATTAACTGTGAACAAACACAATGGTTGGATTTTTAAAAAAAAATTTAAAATTTACCAGTTTTTAGGACCAGTTCAGTTAAGCAATTACAGTTGACTTCTAGCTACACACAGAGCACTATACTAGGAGCTTGGAAAGGCCTTGGGGGAAAAAGTTGAGAGCCCCTTCCTTCCAGGGAGCTCATGATCCAGGATTGAGGACTCCCAGTAGATAATTTCATTATCAGTTAGATTGTGAAGAATGTTATAACTGAGGAATTATAAGGCTCTGTGGAAGTTGAGAGGAAAATGAGAATAATGCACAGGGGTTATCCAAGTTCTTGGATTTCTTTGGCTAATGAAACTGATCCATGATGCCTCAAATCCCCAGCATATGCAGTATTGGGCACATACTGAAGCATCCTCAGAACTACATTAAAACATGGTATGCACATGGGGGTAAGAATTCTGAAACTCTACAGAAGGGCAAACAGTGGAAAATAAGACCTGTCTCAAAACATTCCACCATCCTTCCTCTACAGGCTCCCACTTTCCATAATTTCCTGGGTCTGATTGATTATTAAGGATTGTTTCTGCAAGATTCTTTTTTTATTTTGTTGAACTCAAGTAAATGTACTAAACATCTGCACATGTGCTGGGTTATGTCCTGGGAACACCAAGAATAGGATCCTGCTTTCTGAAAGTTTACAGTATGATACACATGAAGACATAACTTGGAATATTACATGTTTGGTGATATAATACAGATAGAAAGTAGTTTTTCAGATAACTCAGAGGAGGGAAGGATGACTCACTGACCTAGGGTGGAGTTGGGCAAGTTACATAGAGGTTATGATCCTTCAGCTGAGATTGGGGCCATGAGGCTCTCACTGGACTAAGATGAAGGCAAGTAAATCTTCAACCAAAGAACCATATGTTCAAGGTGATAGAACACTGAAAATATACATTTGAGTAGGACCTATGTATTGGTAGATATGCTGGAGATTGTAGCCAGATTGTCAGAGATGTAAAATTTCTCATCCTGTGAAGTTAGGATGTTATACAAATAAGGATGATGGGAAGTGGTTGAAGGAGGGTGTGCATAGTAGGACTATAAGGCACATTTCCATTTTAGAAGGATAATTTTGGTGGCCCTCTGAAGGATGATATGGGCAGGGTGGAACGTATCAGTGTGGAAATCTGTTAGGGTTGCAATTCTGGCTATCACCTGGACAGGGTAGAAAGAGAAAGTGGAAATGCAGGGCAGTGAGGTCCAAGAGAGATTGTAGAAGGACACAGAAGGGATGCTCCACGTCAGGATTCGTGAACCTGCCAAGTGGACATAGATGATTTTGGAAATAGTCTGTCATCCTGAAGGAGCCAGCAGTCTAGACAGAAACATTCCCAGACTGCAGAATAAGAAATGAGAAGAAAAGAGAACCCAAAGAAAAATCAATATTTAAACAGCAGACAGATAAAATACCATCAGGAGTAGAAATGAAGCAATTGATTGTAAAGGTAGAATGACAAACTATCAAGAAGAGCACGTGGTGGGACTTGGATCAAGGCGTGTTCCTAAGTGACAATTGCTTTACTCTATTCAAAGCCATGTCAAGATGGGGAGAAAGTGCTTAGGCAGTTAGAAAGCAGATGTTGATGTATGAGGAAAATGTGGCTTATTTGGGTAAGGAAAGAAAGGTCTTGCTGGGGAGTCTTGAAGAGAGAGGTGATGACTAACCCCGACCCTTGGCCTTGAAAAGAAGTGGGTCCACATGCCATCTCTCCTTCTCATGTTATTGCCTTGTGAATCTTGCCCAAAGGGGCTGGTAAATGTTAGGCCATGTGTGGGATCTGTTGGGGAGAGGAGTTGGTTGTCTAGGGTGTGAAAGGCTGTGGCTGAGGCAGGGAGCAGGGCGTGATCAGCTGAGCCACCATGGGAATATCTCTGGCACTGAGCTTGGGATGGGTCTGTCCACCATCTTCACTGGCAAGTCATTTTGTTATTTCTATTGAATATTTATGAACTCAAATGGGATATTTATATATCCAAATGGGATATTTTCCATTTGGGATATAAATCCAAATGAAATAATTTACTATGGATTTCCTAAGAATTTCTGCAAAAAGTTTTGCATCATTTTACTTGAAAAACCTGATGCTTTTTTTTTTTTATCACAAATGGGATCAATTCTGCTTGCATCTTCTGGTTGCATCAATGTGAACGCAAAGCCTTCTTTGAAGGACACAGTGCCAAACATCAGAGAAGGTTCCTGTGCGTTGATTGAGATGTTCAGATTAACGGCCACAGTTCTAACGTGGTGTTCTAGAAACGGCGTCAGTCTGCACTAGGAGGAAGCCAGGGAGTTTGTTAGGTCACCAGAGCCTGGAGCTTGAAGTGCAGCTTTACTGTTCGGCATGCTTCTGTTGTTTATAACTTTCTGTAATGTGTGATAACAAAGAGCAGTGTGTGGTAACAAAGAACACTCTGTTACCACGAGTTATTTTAACCACCATCCTTCGGCTGCTCAGCCTTTTTTCCCCCTTCTTCCTCACAGCTCTGTTTCTGGCTCCATGTCTTCGTCACCCACTTCCACCTCCTCCCCAGCTGCTCCTCCTTGTCTCCTTGTGTGAAGTCCTTTCTAGGGGCTGTTTCTCCTCCTTCACGGAGAACCTGCTGGTGGAGGCTTTTGCATTACAACATTAGCAATTTGATAATCTTTCCTCTTCTCCTTGCGTATACGTTTCTATAAGGTGTTCTTCAAATTTAGAGAACCCCAAGATAAAAGATATCTTGAGGGTCCCTCTAAGGTTAAGAGAAGTCTAGGAATTGTGCACGTGTGTGCGTGTGTGTGAACGAGACTCCATTTCTGGTGTCACAGCACTCTCCTACTGGTTTTGAGGGTTTGGTAGTTGTTGTTTTTTTCCTCTTCTTAAAGGACTTCCTGCTCTCTTTTTAGTGCTACTAGCCAAAAACACTGAATAAACTTGTTTAGACTGGACCTGGAAACGTTGCTGTAGTTTGTACTTCACAATCTAACCCCAGACCCTGAATGCTGACTGGGTCCCAAGAGATTCCATCAGAACCCCTACAGAGAGGTGGGAAGACATATGCATGCTTTAGATGGTGACAAACCCAGGACAATCAGAGAGAGGCAGCTTCTTTCTCTGGAGATGTTTTCTACACATGCTGCCTTTTATTTGCATATGAAGTAGTAAATGAAATCAAAATGTTGATGTCAGCAAATGGCACATGGGCCAAGGGTTTGGTAAGTTTACTGCTCATCTTGCACAGATTTCAATGTAGAGAGTGGTTTTTATAGCACTTCCTGTTCTTCATACAATGGATTTATTTTTATTTATTTTTATTTTTGTTTTGGTTTTTAGAACACACCTGAGGTAGTTTTCTCAAACCCCTTTACTCTTAAACTTTGTTGTGCAGATCTTCCAGTGCTATAAATCATTACCAACAAAGAATATAAAAAATAATCCAGAGTTCAATTAAGAAATACCCACAGGTAAATTAGTGTCTCCATTTCTCAATTTCTTTACCTGAGGAGTGGGGGAACTGAATAACATAAACGCTAACACCTAGTTCATTCCAAACATTCATTAATAATAAAATAAATTCAAGGCTGATAATTGGGTTTCCTATAGTATTTCAATTCCAAGTATCTGTTAGTATTACCTAGAGGACTATGATAAAGATTATAGACTGCCATGAAAAGAGTAGTATATTGATTAATGATGTCTGCTTTGGACATAAGAATAAAGAATGGTGGGACATTCCTACTCTGACCTCACTGTCTCACTAAGAAGGACCATAGGGCAATTGTGTTTTTACTATGCACACACACACACACACACACACCCCACTTGAACCAAAATGTGGGTGAGCCGGGTGCAGTGGTGCACGCCTGTAATCCCAGCACTTGGGAGGCTGGGGCAAGAGGATCGCGAGTTCAAAGCCAGCCTCAGCAACTGAGTGATGCCCTTAGCAACTCAGTGAGACCCTGTCTCTAAACAAAATACAAAATAGGCCTGGGGATGTGGCTCAGTGGTGGAGTACCCCTGGGTTCAATCCCCAGTACCAAAAAAAAAAAAAAAAAAAATGTGGGTGAAACCACAGGTACAAGTTCAATTCCTTTTCCAGATGATTCAACTTTAATTAAATCGGATTTTCTGTGTCTTGATTCATGTCTTAAAACCAAGGGAACAGAAAAAAAGGTGTGTGGATAATTCAGTTTAAACACATCATCAGTTCAGACCCAGGTCTTCTAAAAACTTTGGCACTTGCAGAGGTTAAGGCACTAAATTATAGCCCATTGCCCATCTAATATAGCCTGAGCCCTAAAACTTGACTTTTTTATGATCACAGGCCTAGGAGCAAAAGGAGGTGTCAGGAAACATGTGTGGAAAATTATATAAACTCCATCTTGAGTCTGTTTCAAATATGAATACTAATATTTTATATAATTGCTCTAGGATGTCTGACAAAATTATGTTTTCAAAATATCCCAGTGAAGAGTGGGGAGCTACAAAGGAGTATTTTTAGAATGCTGTATGGGGGTGGGTGATGGTAATCAGATTTCAAGGTCCATCTTGACCCGCTGCCTCTCGGGACACTGATCAAAGTTTCGTGAATCCTTCTGATGCGGAGTTATTCATTAGAGTTCTCAGCACATAATTATGGACTGTCAGAAGATCTCGGTTTTGTGTAATAAATGAGTTGCATGCCTGTGGCTTGCTGAGGTGTTAGCTTAATAACCTCATAAGACAGGTTGTTTTTCTTCTCCCACAAGACCTGGCTTATGTCTTGCCCACCCTACCTCAAATGAAGATGTAAAGTGTAGGGCTTAGATTTCTTTAAAAGTTTATTTCTGAGGGAAAGAAACAGCTTTTCATTTTATTCTCTTTTCTTTTGTCCTATCATTTTTGGATTGGAAGCATTAACAGATTTTGTTTTTATGCCTGAATCTTGATAAGGATGTATAAGTTCTTCTCCTACTACACATGGTTATATACAGTGAGTTGTTAGTAAATCGGTGCTGATAAGCAGTGCCACATTTAAATTGCTGTCTGCATGATACTCTTACTCAGGGATGCAATTATTTCCCTTGGTTTTGACAAGATGTCAACTGTGATATGCACAGAGCACAAACATATCCTAAGACACCAGAGTGCATTAGAAATCTTTCCAGAGGAAAACTCAAGTATGTGTCTGGGGCTCCCACTCTGCCTCGTCCTCTGTCTTTGGATGTTTGTTTATGTTTAGATTATTAGCTGATTATGCACATGAAGTGGCATTTAAGAAGCATGAATCATTCTGTTTAGTGATCATAATTACCAGTGGCTTCTAGGAATATTTTGCCTTCAAGTTTGAGAGTATAAAGAGAAGGAGAGCAATTCATTATCAGTTATTTTATTGGTAATGGTGGTAGAGGCACTTGTATATGAGACTCAAGAGGGAAACTGTGGTGGGTAATTTTTTGATTGCACACCTACTGTGTGCATCTCACTGTTGAGAATACAGAGAAGCATCAGATACTGTCTTCCAGTGAGGAATCAATTGTCTAGTTGGAGAAGTATGTTAGTTACAGTAGGTTAGTCCAGCCAGGCAAGTTTGGAAAAATGTCCCATGGAGTGGAAACCCTACCTATGGAAACCCTACAGTCCCCAGATTTCAGTGACTTAAATATTGCCTATTTCCAGCTAGTTGTGAGGGCTTTCCACATGGTCATTCAGAGACCCAGGTTCTATCCACCTTTGGTTCCACTGGCATGGAGGTCTACAGTACTCCTTCCATTTAACTATAATAGAAATGAAGAAGAATAAGTTTATTCACAGGAGGCCTAAAAGAGGCAAGACTGTTCACATCCTATTGTCCAGAAGTCAGAACTCAGGCACACGGCCAAATGTAGATGCAAGGGAAGCTGGGAAATACAGTCTGATTTACTTACTATACAGCCTCTTTCATTAGTGCTGAGTGTGTGCAAAGAGCAACAAGGATTGAATGTGGTAAAAACAGATGGGTGAAGAGGATTGGGGAAGCCTGAGACTGAGGAGCTAGATGCTTAATGTTTTGAAAAAAATAAAGTGGGTCATTTTTTGTTCCAGTCTGCTGGCAGTCATGTTCCCATATCACATGGTAATCCTTAGTGATAAGCTGGAATTTGAGTGCACAGCTTACATTAAATATGAAGCTCATTGTGTAACCTGAGAATAACTAAGGGTTTCATGGTGGCCAAATCATTCTGGGGTAAACTCTACCCTCTACTGTCATGACCAGGCCAGCTAGACAAATTTGGAAAAATGCCCTGTGGAGTGGGAACCCTATCTATGGAAACCACTTGCCCCATGGAGCTCTGTATGTACCAAGACAGAGATGGTAGGCAGAACCGCTTCCAATGCTGTTTTCTTAAGTGAAAGGGGTGTGGAGGTAGTGATGACGTATAAAAGTGATCCAATAGAAGGCCTGATTTTTAAGTATTGCTACTGAAGAACCTCGTGATATTTGCTCCTGTACTCTCCCTTTCTTAGTCTTGATATCTGTCACGTGTCATTAATGCCTGTAGACTTCTTCTATTTGGCAACTCTATGGAATTTCAGGGTCAAGGTTCGGGCCAGAAGTCTAAAGGGGCACCACAAACTCATTCATGAAAGTGAATAATACTTTACTGTAATATTTAGAGTTATTGATATTATTTTTAAAAATCCATGATGAATGAAATGCCAGCATTTTAAATAGGGCAGGATCCTTTGCCTTGGTTTTTATATGGCTCAACACAGCACTGTTAGTGATCTTGTCTTTATTTAAAATGTTGACATTTTGTTTATCACAGATTTTTATATTAATGTTAAGTATTGCATAAAATGTTTTTTATGCAAACTCTGAATCACTGAGTTTCTTGAGCTCCTTTACCTTTGCATAGTGTACCTATGGGGAATTCCCCATGTCTCACCTCTTATCTGAGTCCTGGTTTATATCTGTGTTCCTAGAGCCTAATACAGTGCTTGAGATGGTAGGTGCTCGGGAAATGTGTGTGAATGCAAAAATTGTGGTCAAAGAAGTGGGTAAAATAACAGGCGAGGTATCCTTGGATAAAGGATGTATTTGGAACAAAGCACATAGTCACCAATGCAATCTTAAGGCCAGGTTTCACTGGGGACCCAGTATGCTCAGAGTAACTTGGTTTTCCTGCATAGGCACTTTTATAATAGCACTGTCCAAATGGGTCCTTCTGTGTAACCTTCTTAAAGGTTCTTAAATCATTGTGTGTATTTTCCATGTTTTAGAAAAATATTCATAATGTCCTCTTTTTTTTGAGAGCAATGTTTATGTTTGATTATCAGCAACTATGATTAAGTTTCTATTACATGTTGGATACTTTGAATGATCACAGTAACCTTTTCAGGTAGATTTTTTTTTTCCTTTTAAACTGTCTTTCAAAGGTAGAAAAACAGACTCTTCTTGATTTTGAGTAGTGAAGTGAGGATTTTAATCTGGTTTCTCTGGCTGCATAGCTCATGATCTTCCCAGAGCTAAAAACATACTTGTGGATACAGGCATTTCCCTCCCTGTGACTTTAATGGTGTCCCAAAGGCAGAGGAACAGGATGAGGGCCTTGACACTACCCTGATCACTGCTGATGGGAGGAATGTTCCTGGACAGGCAGATGAGAAAATCCCATTAGTGAAATGAATTGCTCCAGACTTGCAGATGTTTCCGGATTGTGTGCCCACCCCCTGCTTTCTTCCATATTTGCAGGTGCTATAGGAGTTTAAGAAGGCTACATCTGTCTCAAAGTAAGCACAAATTATATATCCAGGCAATCTTTTGCCTAGTTTGGCTTTGACCAGGATATTAAACAAATCAAACTCTCTGAGTTTCAGTCTTTTCTTCTATAAGGAGGTAATAATTTGAGTAACTTCTCTCTGCCACCTTTGTTGGCAGTTGTTGAGAAGATGTACCGAGAAATGCATTTATAGGTTAAAATATCATCCATGCAGATTTATATCTTTGGAATATGCTCTCAAAGGAATATGACCCTGTTGCAGAAGACCAGAGAAGATAATGGCATGAGCTACAACCAAACCATAGTGGAACAGGGGTGCAAGAAAATGTTTAATATGAAATCTTGTTTGTATCAAACTGTTTTGCACTGGACAAGTTTAAGTGCTACAAAGGCTTGGTTCTGTTTAAGTTTCCTGAAGGAACAAGGCTACCTTTTCAGCAAATGACCTGAAAGAAAAAAAAATATTTTTAAGAAAAAGAAGCTTAATAGTTTTTCTGGGAAAAAAAAATGTGTGAAGGGGTTTTGGGGAATCAAAGCATAGCTTTCTCTTATTCAGAACTTTCAGTGCCTTCTTGGAATTTTGAAGAAGCTAAGCACACTCTCAGTAGCTTCACTGAAAGAAAGTACAGCCTGGAGCCAAAAACTTTAAATGCCAAACTTTAAGCTAGAGCAGATTTTTATAGCCATTTTAGAAACCTCTGAAGGGAGGGGGATTATAATGAGAAATGCTGACCTATCCTTAAGAGAAATGGCAGCACCACAATAGTGGTTTTTCCACTATAGTACCCCAGTATGACTGAAAGGGACCTGTTGACTTCCTTTAGTGGTCAGAGCTAATAGAGGAGATAGCGAGATACATCAGACATCCTGTGAGCAGGTGCCTTGTACTTTACTTGACTGCTTTGGATACCACATAGACCTCGAGAGCCCTGGAACCATGCAAGAATAATTACATAGTTCTAGAATTTGAAGATTTGGAAAGGAATTTGAGTTGTCTAGATCAGCAATTATCAGAATGGGCTCTGCCAAACCCAGGGACTTCACAGAAAGGATGGGGCAGGGAGGGTGGAGCAGTACTATGTAGAAGTATCTGGAGTAAAGCCAAGTAGGTAGGGCCAGGATGCTCCATAGCCCCATTTTAACCAAAACCCTATTACTTTTATATTTTTTATACATTGTGTTTGACATGGGATTTTATATTTCAAAAGATTGCATTGATAAACATCATTTTAAGACCACTGATCTGGTCCAACTTACTTTCAGTCCAGGAATTTGCTTTGTATTATCTTAGGCCACACATAATTTATTCTCAATTTACCCAGCTCCAGCAATGAGGAACTATATCGGTTAGGATTCTGCCAAGAGACCAGAACCATATCTGTCACTTTAATAGAGCTAACTGCAGATAATTGTTAACTAGGTATCAGAAATCACAAAAAGTAAAAAGGGAAGAATGTAATTGTGGGAATCAGCTGTCACATCTGGAGATAGGAACAAGGGGAAAAATTGGAATTATTAAAACTTGGAAGCTTAGAGGATGGTGTGGAGCTGGGAATCAGATCTCTCAGGATCATACCTCTCAGATGGAGCTGGATCTGGGAGTTTATAGAAAAGTGATGGAATCCACTGGGCCACAGATGAAAACTGTTCTTGACTGACAAGGAACCCTTTGTCAAAGGAGAACTATGGTTTGAGATTCCCAGCATCATAAAATACAGCATAGAAGATCATTAGTGAATCTGAAATGCAGGAGCTTAATAAACAACATAGGAGCTAACCCTTTTCTAAGTATTCTATTCTATTGTTGAGTCAGTTCTAAATGAGCAAGAAAGCAATTAAAACAAAATTCTTTCCTTTTCTGAGGGAACTCAACTTTCTTTTCTAAGTTTTCTTTTTCTCTAGGCCACAAATATTCACAGTCCCTTCAACCTGCCTCAGGGACATGAAGGACATGTTGTGTAGAGACATTTTGGTTGCCATCCTGCAGATACCTGCCAGTTTGTCAGCATCTCTTTTAAATCTGGATCTCAGTTTGTCAGTATCTATTGAAAGCCTTAAGAATATGCATGCTTTCTGTCTTAGCAATTGCACTTCTAGGAATTTATGCTTATGAATTTTTCATGGTGTGCATAGAAATTTAGCTATAAGGCTATTAATTTCAGAGTTGCTGATAATTTTTAAAAACATGGAAAATGCACATATGTTCAAGAATAGGGGATTGGTTTAGGCTTTGGAATACTTAGCAGATAATACAAATGATGAAGAAAAATTAGCAAAACAACAAGAAAGTCACATTATGTTTTTAGGTTAAAAAAAAAAGACAGATATGAAATGGCATGCACAGCTTCATTCCCTTTTGGTAGTGCATGCTTACATCCACATTTTAAATGAAGAGTGGGAAGATATGTACTAAATGTCCAACATATGGTGGCATTTCAAGGTAGAGATATTATGGTCAGTTTTAATTTTCTTTTTTTCTATTTTATTTGTATTTTAAAATATAATTTACAATTATTTAAAACACATCAATTGTAATATATTTCCATTTTTAATGAAAAAAATTAATCTGGTACTCAGAACAGCACCGCAGGTATGGAAGCAAAGACATGGGCCATAGGAGTTCAGCACTGTAGGTACATGGCAACTAATGCATAGTACAATAGAATTAGTTTTATTTTCTCTGAAAAATACAGGTCTAGTAAAACAACCTAGGATGGCATTGTTTTTCCTTCTTTTTTCTTTTGTAATTCTGTTGCACCATGGTAGCCTTATCACAATCATTTAAAATTCAATATATTTTTTTCACTTTGGGGATTATGGTTCTCATGGCCTGATAAGAAACTGTTACTCAAGTTTTCCAACTCATCACAGGTTTGAAATGTAATATTTAATCAACTTCACTGGGTTATAACTTAACATTCAGTAGAAAATATTTTAAGTGTAAATTTCTGTAAAATCTGACCACTGTATATACTCTGAAACCATCATTTCAATCAATATAGGGAACACCTCGCATAACCCCACAGTGTCTCCTGTATCCCTTGTAGTCAGTCACTTTCTAGCTCTGGACCTAGGCAGCCAGTTCTCTTACTACAGATTTTATTTGTCCCTTTTAGAATTTTACATGAATGGAATTACCCAGTATATAACTTTTGTTCCTAGCTTCTTTTGCTCAGTATAATGTTCTTGAAATTCATCTTATTGTTGCATTGTTAAGGAATACATTCCTTTTTATTGATGAGTAGTAACCATTGTTTGAGTCTGACACCATTTATCTATCCATGCACTTGTTGGTAGACTCTTGGGTTGTTTTCAGTTTTGTGTTATTATGAATAAAATTTCTGTAAGCATAAAATCCTATTTTAAAAACCTTTATATAGGTCTATATGTAAGTTCCTATTGAATATCTTTTGTTTTCCTCAGTGTTTTTAAAAGTTTTACTGAGGTACAATTGATATTAAAATTGACATATTTAATGTATATATTTTGACGAGTTTGGATATATGCATACATCCATGATATCATCACCATAATCAAGATATTAAACGTATCCATCAACTCTACATTTTCCTTGTGTTTTCTGTTTTTTGTTTTGTTTTGCCTGTTTTGTGAATCATCTCAGTCTTTCAAAGGCTCAGTTCTGTCACTGAGGATATTCATCATTCTTCTTATCATGTGCAAACTACTCATTTGATGAGTGAGTCTTTGTATCTTCATGGTGAAATTGGCATCAGTGGGAAGATTGCTGAAGCAGTCAGGACATTGTATGCTGCCCTCTTAACTCTGTAACCTTGAACAAGACTCTTAAATGAGAACTTCAGTTTCTGGATGTGGAGAATCTAGACTATTACAGTAGATGATCCTCTTAGGTTGGCTTCAGTTCTAAAATTCCATGCTTTGTTAAAAAAGCCTAATGACCAGATGGAGGCTAGATCTCATTTACTGGGATCATGGTGGATTTGTAGGTGACAGAAATGGCTGAGGCCAGGATGCTGAAATGTAAATAAGTCCTATGTTGTTTCTTTAAACTAATTCTATGTCCTGGTACAGGTATAGGGTCCCAAATATGGCTTCACAGTGGATTTTTCCAAATCACTGTAATAGGGAAAGCAAATTTCTTTTGATTTTCTAGGCAACCAAGTTGTAAAATATAGAGCCATAAAAGAATATATCCCAGCTGGGTAGAACTTCCACGTCTGATAAAGGAAACCAGTATGGATCATCAACAACAGAAGAGATGGAGAACAGAAACAAAGTGTGCCTGGATCTTTTAAGATTTGGGGGCTTGAAGCCTTCTAGAAATCTCTAAAAGGAGGTAGGTATGTTTAGAGGTATATAAGCCACAGAAACCTTAGAAAACTGTTCAGAAATGAAGAGAACTGGATTCCTTAGAATTCTGTGACAAAGCCCAGGGACCAGTCACGGCTTTAGGTGGGGCACTCTTTCAACCTGAAATTCAAGCTGGTCAGAGACCCACACTGAATACAGACTGGGCTCCTCTGGAGAATCCTGGTTCATGGTACTGTTCATTCCTGCCTTGAAACTAGCTCCACAGTAAATTAACAAGAAGGCTAACTCTGTGAGAGTTAGGGAGGACTGAGGCACCAGCAGTGGGAGATGGAGAATTAGAAATGTCAGAGGAATATTGGAGGGAATGATGAGTACGTGCCTTGTGCACACTTAACAAACAAAATTTCAGACCTGCATTGGGCCCTCAGTTTGTGTGATGGAATTCTACAGGTCACCTCTTTAGTGACTGTTTTGTGTCCTGCATTATAAGCAGGGTTTGTGTGCTTAATATGCAACAGATAGACACAGAACAATGTTGTCAGGTAATACTTCATGCACTTTACATTTATCAGTTTAATCAATTAATGTCAATTATTTCCACTCATTTTCATTGCCATAGCAGAGAGTAAGACACTGGGACAGGGAGACGTAAAGTCCTTGGTAGAGCTAGGGTTTGAATCTAAGTGGTCTGACTTTAAAATTCACATTCTTAGCCACCCTGTTATGTGGCCTTGGTATTGGGTAGGTCCTGGTCAGGGTTAGGAAGAGTGTTTCAAGAGAGAGGTGAGTGTGTATGGGCAATGTCTTCCTTCCTGTAAACAGGTTGCCCAGTAGGGCCTCCCTGAGTTTCTGCTTTATAGCTGCGCATGGTGTTTCCCTGCTGGCTTTGTCCCTGTTGCCTTGCCTAGAGTGTCTTATCTCTCAGCTCCAACCTGGTCGTGAAGATATAGGCTCCTATTATGAGTGAGTCCTGAAGGGTGGTAGCCTGAGTGGCTAAGAATGACTGGGCCCTTATGACAATTCTGTATTCCATTCAAAATCTTCTGAGTCAAAACGTGTGAAGAGACCTGGTGATTAGAAGTTGAGACATATTCCCAGGTGACTTGGGTGTGCACTGAGGTCTGAGCAGTGTGATTTGAAGCATCCTGTATTCACCCTGTATTTAGATGAATGTTTCCCATCGGTGCTCTGTGCCAGCCCAGCCGTAGTGATTATGCTTGTAAATCATAGTTGGTGAATGTCTCTCTGCCTCTGCTGTACTATGGGAGTTGGTTGGCGGGCACTTGAGGACCAGGTGTGCAACACAAACACAGTGGTTGTAGGTTATCAAGCTGGTTTCCAATTTGAGAATGAAAGCTATTTTTTTAACCCCCCAAAAGGGGAATACATACCTACTTGTGGGAACAATATTTAAAAAGACAAAGTGATAAACCCAAGAGAGGATTATAAACACACACATCATGCTCTATGGCTAAAATGCTTTTATTTAAAAGTTGTTTTACTATTAATCTGTGCTTTCAGTTCTATTTGGGGCTCTAAGTGAACTATAAAATAAAGAGTGTGGCTTTGTCAGGCTGCTCATGGGTAGAACAGGTTCTCTTTTTGAATTTACTCTACTTATGTAGAAGAAAGAAACTAAACCACAATGGCAGCACAATGATAGAACAACAAAAAAGCACAGTTCTTTCTAGAAAGCCAATTCTCTGTCATGTGCAGAAATCTCTGTAATAAGCAGGATGTCATAAAAAACGGAGTTCATGCTTGGCTAGACTTTTCAGCAAATTGTAAAGAGGAAAAAAATGTCATGTTTTATTTACAGTGAATGCATTTCATACATGGGAACCAAATCCTGATGGCTCAATAATGGCTATTTAAAATGGCCTTGGAAGTTTTATAGAAAACCCTCCCCTTTCTGGAAAATTAACTCATTACTGCCCAAGCACTATTAACACAGAAGATGTGCTGACTCCATTGTCATGGGAGAGTGGACCCACCATGAAACAGTCCCCACCCACCACGTGGGAACATTGCATGCTGGTCCTTGTGGACATGTCCACTGAGGCCTCCATAGATTGGCCTTTTCCACAATGTCCAAATCCTGTTGGTGATTGTAAATGACCTAGGGATCCCTTCCTTGGGGTATGTGAGTTGAGTGTGAGCCCACGTTCAGAAAATGGTCAAGCCTAGATCTTTTTATCAAGCTGAACTCTAATAGACAAGAGGAGAAACTTGAAAGCAATCCCTTGCGACAGAGTCAAGAACCTCTGAGATAGTATGGGAATGGGAATAAAGGATGATTCCATGATTTGAGAAGGTCTCCCTGTTTGGCTTTGCTGGGCTTTCCTTAGTAACTGGGACAATGGAGGTCCTCAACAAATATTTTGAGTTTCATCCCTATATCCTTCAGAGCTGTGTGTTTCACTCTCAGATCCCAAAGGATGTTTCAGAGGTCTTCCCTCTTGTGGTGTGTTTCTTGATATTATATAGTTTGCCTTTTGTTTTATTATGATGAGTTTTTGTAGCTTTTGTAAAACTCTCAGGGAGACTTTTAAAAAGATATCAGAAAGTACTTGAAAACTATAAAACCACCTTAGCAATTTTTCTCCCAGAGAATAAAAATGCCAGATTAGGAATTATGGGGTCTAAGGAGTATAGTAAAGGAAAAATGGAAATTTTCCTTATGCTTCTGATTCTAGCAGTCCTGGGAGCAGACACGTATCAGTAAGAATTCCTTTGGGTCTGAACATTGGCAGCTGTCACTTAAGTTTTTGTGTAGCATTCTGTTGCTTAACATTTAGCAGGTATCCATGCAGTCCTTCTGAAAGCCTAGATCTGAGATCCAAGATTGTAAGTCTTCTTGGAGAATTCAAGATCACTGATGAATAGGAAGAGCTCATTTGAAGCTTTTATTCTAATTCGACCTCACCATATACCCCATTGGTAAAATGAGTAGTTCAGCTTTTTAATTAATTGATGATTTTGTGTTTTATGTCTGATTATTTGGGATTGTTTAAGGAAGTTACTGTGTACCTTGGAAAGTGAGAGAGCAAGTGGGGGCGAGACAGAGAGGAAGAGAGAGAGAATATGAATCTGCAAGCTTTTGGTATTAGCTTCTATAGTATTTTTGCTAATCCCATGCATTTCACACATCTCATTGTGCCTTATTTCCTTACTGACATTGGATTGGCCTGCTGTTTGTGTAGCCGCTATCTTCTGTAACTGTTACGCACCACATTGTAACTTAGAAATGTGTTCATGGGCATTTGAAGCCAGTGCCTCCCAATGAAACATTGTCTCCGTACTGAATTCAAGGAGTACTTTATGACAATTCCTGAGTGGGAGCTCTGGGTGTGTTAGTATGCTTTGAAATGGAAAGGCTTTACAGATCTTGCTTAATATTGGCCAAAACTTCAAAAGTGAGTTTTAAAAGACAAATAAGACCCCAAGCGTAAAAGGAAGGAATAATGACAAAGATAGTGGCTTCCTGTGAGTGTCCATGCACATATTTCTGAATGTGAAGATACAGATACACAAAGCAGGGGTGGAACCTGCTGCCTTGTCCTGAAGCTCTTCCCTGTGTTAGTTGGGGTCCTTTGGCCCACCCATAAAAGAACTGTAAATAGCTTTCTTGTAGTTACCTGGACACTCATTGGCAATAGGTGATTTAATTAATTAGTTGATTATTTAATTACTTAAATATTTGTTGGTTACTTTCTTTGGGCTATAACAATTTGAATATTTGGGTCAGAGTAACAACGTCACCAATAGTGTTTCACTTAGGTATGTAAGACAATTACAGAGAGTGCTCGCTCATTCTCCTCTCCCTCTGACACAGGTACATGCGCGTGTGTGTACACACACACACACCTCACATTACAACCTCCTTTGGGGTCTTTTTGGTCACAGAGTGTATAGAGAGATAGTACTTGAAGGATCATAAATAATAAATAAAACCTTGTGGTAAATATTACTTATTTGTAAGTTTCCTCATTATTTTTCCCAGGTGCAAACATAAACTTACCCTGTCATTATCCGTTAAATCTTTATACCCAAGAGAGAAGAATTAGCCCAGAATGGGTCAGCATGGAGTTGTCTTGCAAGGAAGAGGTTAGCTAATTTAAGAATCTGAACTACTTTACTATAAAGCTCCTTCAACCACAAAATTCGCATCTTCACCAGAGAGCATGAGGACAGAAAGACGTCCAATATGTATATGCTCAGACAGAATCTCTTGAGAATCTTGATCATAGATAAATGCAAGCTGGCTTAACTGGGCTGTGGATGAATGGCTGCTCCTGTGTCTTAGTGCTGTGTTTCCTGGGTCACTCCTGGACACTGACGATGAGGAAGAGGAAGGCTGGGAAACACCCAGAGCTGTTGTCATTCACAGGCTTCTGCTTCCAGGTGGAACTTGGAGTTACACCTCAATCAAACTTCAGAATTACACCTCAATCTGAAGAAAGTAGATTGTCCTTAGAATTCGTTTTTCTTTAAAAAAAAAAAAAAAAAAAAAAACCATAGTATTTTAGAATGATTCCCAAATCTTTCATAAAAGAGCTTTGGCAAAATAGCAAAACAACAGTAAAAAGGCTCTTGACAAAATTTAATGGCTTAATTTCCCTGTAAGTATGCACAGTAGACCAGAAAAAGCACCCCTCCACACATACTTTCATTTCAAGGAACTTTCAGCTATCAGTCAGGAGATAGGCATGCAGTTGGGAAAGTAACAAAACAAAAAGCAAAAACCTTTTGATGTTCTGGGGATAAAAGGGCCTAGCATTTGGCAGGTTAAAAAGAAGCCTTAGTTTTTTTCAGATAGTAAATGTCCAAAAGAGTGTCTACAGGCTGTTCTAAACCCAGGAACTGGGCCTTCAGGTCATGTAGGACCACGTGCTTTTAAACCTATTAATGGTTTTGTATGTAGATATTTTATCTCTAATCCTGTTGTCTCTTGGAGGCCACAGTGGGAAGATTTCTGAGCCTCTGCTTTTTAATGGCCAAGGAACTGATTCAGGAGCCTGGAGCCCAGCAAGGCAGCCTCTCCACTGGTTTCAGGCCCACAGGCTGAAGGGACCCAAAGGAGCAACCTATAAGTCTCAAGATCTGGAAGACAAAGTAACCAATTAATTCCCCCAACCATAAAGTTTTAGAGCTGGCCAGTATCTTAGAAATCTGGTGTGCTCGGCAGGTTCCTACATATTCAACAGGACATTTTATTGAGCCTTATCCAAGGCCCTCTAGGCTTAATAAAACTATGAGTTTTATAGTATTTTTGCTAATCCTGTACATTTATTGAACTAACTCTATTGGCCAGGCCTGAGCAAGCCACTGACTTCTCTGGGCCCTAGTTCTCCATGGGTAAGACAAGGGTTTTGTGCTATAGGTAAGTCTCATGATTCTTTATTTTCTGGATATTCTTGGGTTTATTACTTAAGTAATAAAAGTTGAATCACTGGTAAAAAAGTTGAATAGGCATAATAAACACACACACACCTGAAAAATTAGAAATAAAACCCCCTAACCTGTAGTCAAGAAAGGAAAAAGATCCCTTGCCAGCACTCTCTCAGTGTTCCCACCGTATGACTAGAGTCTGTCCCTTTATATGGTCTCCTGGGGGCAGTTGTAGGTCCTGTAGACTGACTGCAATGAGTGATAAATGAGGATGTCTCCCCTGAAACTCTTGCTCTTTGTTCCCTAGGATATTCTTCAGTATTTATTTATTTTTATTTCTGATTATATGGCTCATCCATGGCCATTGTAAACAAATTGGAACTGGCAAAATATATAAAAAGAGAAAAATAGTAAATTTATCCAAAACTTAACATTTACATATGTTAGCCTTTTCTCTTTGCCTCCAATAATGTTTCTTTGAATGTTTCCTCTTTTGTGAGTTGGAAGTTATTCATCACATGTGTAGGTATAAATTAATTTTACAATGAAATATTTTACAGCTTGTTTTTCTCTAATTATCAAACTCATGAATGAAATACCCTGTTTATTCTCTGCTGTGTAAGATAAGAAGTACAGTATCTTTACTACAACCTCTTTGCTTTGGAACTTTAAAATTAGATTGTGATGATGATTTAAATATTATTACTTTCATTACATCTTGCATTGTAATAATTAAAAACAATTTTAAAAATTTGCCTTAAGGTATTATAATCTTATGACATTGCACTTTAATTAGAACACTTCAGTTTCTGAACTCATGCTTCCTCATAGCCCTTTTATACTAATACTTCTCCATTGTTGAACTCTTAATTTTGAGTCATTTCTCTACTAGTTTTTAAGGACCAGATTTTTTAAGGACATTTTTCAGGAAGGATATATAACATAATGCTTTCTGATTTGGTACCTTCTAAGGACTGTTTCTGTTATTTTTACCCAGGAATGATGACTCTCCTGAATATTGAACAATTACATCATAATCTTTTTCTTTGAAAACTCACTGGTTGCTTCTTTGTTTTATTTTTAATTACTATTGTTACAGAGGAGAAGACTAGGATCAACCTATTTGCTGGAATCATTTTTTCCCCCTTTGTTTTGATGCTTCTGTTTTTTTCTCCCTTGAAATGAGATATTATTTTTTTTTTTTCTCTCTTGGAATCCACTCTGCTGTCTCTTTCTTTATTGTGTTTCAAATTTGGCAAGGCTTTTTTTCATCTCTTTGCTGTTGTGAGGAGTTTCCCTTTATGAGTATTCTCTCAACATCATTTCATACATAAGTGCCCACCTGAATTTGCACCTGAATTTGTTGAAGAGAACAAATTAAAAATTTTCAAAAACATTCTCTTTTACTTGTGGTACAGCGATTTTGCAGAAATGCTTTTTCTCTGATCCTTCTTTCTTTTGACCCACAGCATCTTATCCTGCATTCTGAACTTGCTCTTTTCTTGCTCCAGCCTATAAACAAATTTCTCTCCTACACAGAATGATATGCTGAGACAGTGTTATCAGTCATGTTCTGGTGAGGAGACCTCACCAGTAATTTGAGGAAGAAAATTTAATATGCAGAATTGTTTAACTAGTTGAAGGTGTTATGTGCTTTAAAGGGTACAAGAAGATTCTAAGGAGACATTAATTCAGGGAGTAATTACTTCCTTTAGGTCTGGAGGGACAGTGCAGGGAAGGAACTAAGAATTTGGAAGCAGGACTATTTCCTACCTAACTGAGGCTGAGAATTTGACTTTATTGGGAAGGGTCTGGCTGCATCTCACTGTGCGGTTCTGCTTGCTAGTGGGAAGGGGTCCACAGGATGTTGTCCACTGGGTTTCTGGAAAAAATCACGAGAGCAAGTGCTGCTGTACCTCCTGCACACTGCTACAGCAGTATAATGGAAGGGAGAAGGAAGACCATTCACCTTCCTCCATGCTGCCTGCCATTGTCCCTCCCACTCCCTCTATTGGCAAAACCTACTACTACTCCATCTGGCAAAGGAGAAATGTTTACAGGGTCCAGCTCCAGTAATCCTGAGCAGGATGAACAAGGGTGAATTTGGAATTGGCAGTTAGTAATTTAGTAACTAGCACAGATGAGTTCTGAGTCTCAAAAGGAAGAAAGAAGGGGGATGATTTTAGTACAGTTTTATATTATCCAGTCAGAAATTCAGTAGCCTGGGTAGCAGGGAGAGAACTGGATAACATCAATGTTGAGACACCAGCATGTTTCTCTTATATTCTTATTTGACAGTTGGGGGTAACTGGGAAAATGCCTTTGCTCTGAAAAGAGTACAGACATCAGCATCAGGGCAAAATGGGAATACACACCAGAGGTTTTCCTCTCCAGGTGACCTCCCTGCCTGGATGCTTCTAGAATCTCTGGTGGGGTTCAGATAGGCTCTAAACTGCCTCTTAATAATGAGTGTTACTGATCTTCTAGGCTCTCTTCTATATAATCCTGGTATAAGAGGTTACTGTAAACAAGGTTTACCTATAAGCAAGTATCATGGACTCTTTAAATAGAAATGCCTTGACATTTATGTTTTATAAATTTTCCCTTTCTGAATTCTTAGAAGGATTTCAGTTTCCTCTGTTTTTATTTTTGTGTTTTGGGGGTGGTCATTTTAATGAGATTCTGGATTATATGTATATGTTGATACCACCTTTTTGCCAGGAAGTTGCATATATTTAAATATTTCATAACTATTTAACTATACTTGTTTTAATCTCATTTTTGAAAGTCCAGTCTTCTAGCTTTTATTTCCTGTGCCCTTTCTAACTGAAATTAGAATTATTTGACACCAACTAATGCTAAAATATATTGCATGCTTTATCCATATAATTTTTATGGGTATCATCTGTACACAGTGCGGTCATATGCTAGCATTTTAAACAGACCTCTTCACCTGGAATATTCTATGCTTGTCAGTTTAGTTAATTAACATCACACTGATTTGTAGATTTGGAAACATTTGGATTTTTCTACTTGAATTTTTTTCTGGCCTGAAGAAAACATAAAAGGTTTACCCAGAGAGTTCTATTCTAGTAAGCCTGTTTATTAATTGGTGGAACATGACATGTGTGTTATTTAATACATTAAGGCAGAAGAGTTGGGAATTTGTATAAAGCAAGTAAATTTAATACCTTAAAATTTGAAAAACGACAGCAAATTTCTCACTTTGGCTGTTTCAGTGTTGGTATGAAAAGATTCAGAAGAGGTAAAATAAAACATGAAGAGCTTTATACAGTGTGTGAAAATAAAGCAAATATAGTACTTAAAAAATAATCTGTCTACTTGCCCTTGAATCGTCCTTTACTTGAGATCTCTGGTGCTCTTTCTGTCTGGGGTCTGTTGCTGGTATGGTGGGCCCTGGGGAAGAGTAGTTGCGAATCAGGGAAAAACTGAGAGAGACCTCTTGGTGGCTTTGCCCCTGGGAAGGGCTGGTTTGTGAAAAAATAGAAAACCAAAATCCGTGTCTACAGAAGAAGAAAAGAAACAAAACAACAACAACAAAATGCCACCTCCTACATTCTTGACCAGGAGTGGGATTAAATCCATGGTCCTTTTGTAATTTCCAGAATTAAGTTTTTTTTTTTTTTTTCATTTACTGAAAAATTAGGAACTGTTCCAGTTTTCACCTTCAGTCTTCTCATGTCTGCCCCCAAATGGTGGATAGTGGTGGTCCAGTCACGTCTACAAATACTTACAGCTCCCTGGGGAGTGGGGACCCATCTGCATGAGGACACTGGGACCCATGCTTTCTTGCTATTTTTTCCTTCCGAATTGGTTCTCAGTTTCACAGTTTGAAACCCACTTTCCTGTATGAGAAAATGGAAATGAAGTTGTATTAGAGCAGTTTTCTCTCTGACATTGGTTAATTTTATACATATTCCCAGAGCAGAGGGTCTGGAATTGAGACTGATGAGAAGGGGATAAGGCAAATTGAGATGTGGATCCTGTCTAACCCTTTTTAGAAATCTGATAGATATATTTTTCTGAAATAAAAAATTCATAGTGCAGAAAATTTGATGGTCAAGGAAAACCTTGAACTGATGTATAAATTTTATGTAAGTAATATCTCTATGTTTTGTTGCATAAAAGCTTTAATTTTTTGATAGGCACCAAAAATTAAATCACTTACTTGTGTATTTTTATCTTATTTAAGAAAGTTTTCTTTATCCTGATATTGAAAAAAATATATTTTCTGGTGTTTTCTCCTAATACATTTATAATTTTCACCTCACCTTTCTCTCTTTATTCCTTATCGAATTTATTTTTATGTATAGTACAAGGTAAGAATCTAGTTTTTTCCTCAATTAACATCAGTTTTCTTAGCATCTTTAAATGGTATCTGTTCTTTTCCTGTTAAGATAATATGCTGCCTTTAGCATAAACTGTATTCTATTTTTTGCCTTATTCCATTCCTCAGGTCCCTGTTTCAATGGTCTACCTGTCAATGATTGAGTTTCTATGTTTCAGAATTTATAAAAAATGCCTTTTAGTTTTAAAATATGTTTGACATCTGGACCAGGATGTTTCCTATTTCATGAAACTTCCTGTTTTCTTATCTTCTTTGCATGTGTGTCTCAGTTATCAGTAGGTTTTACATTGAATATTGAATGCATATATACCCTGATTGGGGGAGATCCTATTATACATTTGTTCAAATGTTATTAGTTGGTAGTGTGTAGAAAAGTATTTCAAAAATGATCTTTTGTCTGACTAACTCATTGGCCTTAAATTTTTAAATTGACTTTCCTAGGTTTTCTAGGCTATTCCTTTCTAATATTCTTACATCATTTGTTTTCTTCTTTAATTGCCTTACTTAGGACCTTTGTCAAGTTCTAGTGGTAAGATGATAGCAGACATGTTTGTCTTCTGATTTTAGTGAATATGCTTTTCATACAACACTATCTTTTGTATTAGTTTTCTAAATTATGAATTAGAGTTGACACTTATCAACACTAGTAGAGGAAGACTTTTTTTAAAAAATTGACATCATAATTGTACATATTTATGGGGTACATTATAATGTTTTGATGCATGTACATATTGTATAATGATCAAATCAGGATATTTAACTTATCCTTCATCTCATCATTTCCTTGTAGTAAGAATATTCAAAATCCTTTCAAAATCTATTTTGAAATACACAGCATAATGTTAACTACAATCACCCTTCTCTACAACATTATAACAGAATTTATTCCCCTATCTGTGACTTTGTACTCATCAACCAATCTTTTTTCATGCCCCCCCCCCGCCATCCCAGCTTCTGGTGACCCCCTTGTCTACTCTTTATTTCTTTGAAAACAATTTTTAGATTCCACATGAGAGTGAAATCTTGTAGTATTTATCTTTTGGGACCTGGACTATTTCACTTAGCATTATATCCTCCATGTTGGTCCATATTGCCACAAATGACAGGATTTCATGTTTTTTAATTGCTAAAGAGTATTCCACCATGTGTAAGTACCACATTTTTTTTCTAATCTATTCATCTGTTGTGGACATTTTGGTTGATTCCGTATATAGGCTCTTGTGAATAGAGTTTCAGTAAGCCATGGGAGTATGCATATTCAAGAGTTTATTATTGACACAACACTGCCTGGTTTTCTTCTTCTGTTAATGTACTGAATTAACATGGATATATTTGCAGATGTTTAATATCATCCTTAATCCCTTGGGTAAATCATTCTTGGTGGTAGAGTTTGTTTTGTCCTGCTCCAACAGGCAAAAACATATTACTCCTCCTTTTAGCATAATTTGTTACATACCTTCAAAAGTCTCTTCCGTACTGAGTTCTCCATTGTATTTTCTACAAGGCCTAGAATTTTACTGTGGGGAATAAAAAATAAGTATAAGTAGTGTTATGGTTTGGATATGAGCTATTCCACAGAAAAGCTCAGGTCACACAATGGCAGGTAAAATCATGAGATTATGAGACCTGTAACCTAATCAGTGAATCAATCCATTTGATGGATTAATAATTTGAATGGATTATTGGGTAGTAATTGTAGGCAGATGGGAGCACAGCTGGAGGAAGTAGGTCACTGGGAGTGTGCCCTGAGGGACTGTATCTTATTCTCTGACTCCTCTCTCTCTCTCTTCTTCCTGGCTACCATGGGCTGAGCAGCTTTCCTCCACCATATCCTCTGACATACTGTTCTGCCATCACCTGTGGTTCAGACCAATGGAGTTGTCTGACCATGGACTGAAATGTTTGAAATTGTGAGCTAAGATGAATCTTTCTCCCTTTAAAATTGATTTTGTCAGGTATTTTGGTCATAGCAACAAAAAGTATCAATGAATACACAAATAATAAGTGAAAAAGGACATGTGTCATCCACGTTGTTCCTTGGAGTATTATGAAATATATAAATCATATCCCTAGGTGGATCTAATGTAGTCTTGTCTCAGAAATAAAATTTTCCTTTGTGTTTTCTATTGCAGCAATGGAACCCTGTTTTCTGTATGTTAGTCTGATAAAAGAAGGAGCTAAGAGATGTGGATAAGTTTATTCCAAGTGCTTAGTCATATCAATATCAATAACATATCAATAAGAATTTGTCTTTTCTATGCTGTACTTGTATGCTTCATATTCACATATATGCTATCTAGATTAATCTTCACAACAATGATAGGGTAGGCAGAAGAGTTCAGAGAGGATAAGTGGCTGAAACCAGATCACACAGCAAATAAATGATATAGCTGAGACTAGATTCCACTCTGCCACCCAGTCTTCTTAATCCTAATCCAGCATTAATTCCCTTTATATCTTGAAATTTTGGGATGATGAAAACTAGGACATACAGGTGGCAGAAACTCACACAAAGGCAAAAGGAAGTTCAGGTCCCTTTCTTTCTCTTTCACCTCTTCCCCAATCCCATTAGTATTTTTAGTATGAGGAAAAATAGCAAAGAATCCTTAGGGAACACCTTATCCAACCTCTTGAAGATTGTCATCTTGAAATGCTTCTTTCCCCTCCTCTCTTAGATTAGTCACTAAGTCACAGGAGCAACATATCATTTTATTATGACTTTGCTTTTATCGGGCTCCTTGAGTCAAAGAAGGCATGGTCCTTTATAGACGTTAACTTTCACAACCTGGTTCCTTGGTGTGGGTAGGCAAGAAGGCAATTCAGTCTCCATATTATTGTAAGAAAATCAAGTCAGGTAAAGATGCTGGGACAACCTAAAACCTTGAGACAAATCAAGTGGGAACAAGGAGGACAGGACTTCTGTAGCAGCCGTCTCCATCCCCCAGGCTTCTTTTGGCCACCTGACTTAAGGAAACTCAGTTGTGCAGGCAGAGGACACTGTCCTGAGACCCACTGAGCACTGGTGGACCAGGAAGAGCAGGACTAAATATGCAGTGGCAGTCCTTATTTCTCACATGTGGCAGTCAGCGTGGTTCTTCATGAAGTATGCACAGCACAGCTGGCAGAAAGAATCACAGATTACTTCTTTCCTCCCAAAACATTGCAGGATATCATGAGGTTGGTCCTCATGATGCTTTTGATAATTCAGATATTTTGCTGGACTGTTATACCTACCTGGGACTTTGAATTAACATCCCATTTTAAAGAGAAATTCTTTTTTAAAAAATCATCATCTCATCTCATTTTTTGTTTCATTAAACTGTGTTAATATATATCCAGTGTAGTTCAGTCTTTGCAAGTCCAGTTAAACCCATTTTGTGCCTATTTCATGAAGTGCCAAGTCAAGAATAGAAGTGCCAAGTCAAGAATAGAAAGTCCTCTTTTTTTTTTTTTCCTTATGTTGTCATGTCAGGTTAATAATTGAGCATCAGCCATTTAAAAGCAGGGTGATATAGAAGTATAATCGAACCATAAGAATGGGGTACAAACTTTATCTGAAGTATGAAAGGAGTAGACCAGAAAGAAGGGACCAGTAGGCAGGTCCTGAGTCTGGAAGATTAATAGGAACTGGGTATGGTAGGGAGCCAGGGCCTAAGATGGATCTGTGAGCAGGGTTGAGCCTTTTGATTTCTGGGCAGAGACTAAGTGCCTTATGGAGAAAAGGGAAAATATTCTCTGAATGTCAGTTATTAGCTGAGAGGAAGCACAGTCAAGTGGAAGTGACCAAGAGTGAGATCCAGTCAAGAGGGACCATCACCCAAGATGATAAGAAATAGGATGTCTAAGAGGAGAATTAGGAACCAGGTTTGTGGTTGAAAAGACAGTACTTGTTGAATTGAAGAGTTGAAGTGAGCACAACAATGAGAGACTGATTACAGGCAGTTAGTCTTGGAGAACTGAGAGCATAATGAAATGTGGTATGAAAATTCCATCAAGAGAGAGATTTGGAGTAGGCTGAAATTGCCAACCTGGGTATTTGGTTGAAATCTTCCAGTGAAGTGTCTTGTTGTGCTGCTAGAGCTCACAAATGGGCTTAAAGGAGCTGGTCATACTGGACATGAGCCTTGGTTTCCTGAACGATCTAGAATTTAATATGACCTTAAAAGTAGAATTAGAGATCTGGTTTGGATATAACTGAAATTTCCCACCTGCCCTAACAATCAAAAGAGCAACAAAATGACTTTTTAAAAAAATCAATGAGAGCCAGAAACATAAACAAATATAAATAAACCAAGTTTCAGAAAGTGATAAACCTTTCCTAGGAGAGAAAATACTCAGGGCTGCTTTCATCCCTGGCAGAGAGGTAGAAAAGGGAGGGATCTGACAAGAGTCAGAGTAGGGAATCAGCCCAACTTTAAACTGCTTTTGAATGGCCACATGTTAGCTGGATTGACTGCTTAGAATCCCAAGTGTATCCAACACAAAACAAGACCTGCCCCACTCTGTAAATCATTCCCATGGTTCTTCAGCACCGGTGTATAGGGGTGGTGGACAAAAGGCCCAGGGGTACAAAAGTTGATGAATTTTCCTCATACAGCACACATGACTCTTCTCAGGAGCAAGGCAGTGGCTTGGAAATTGCAGATGACAGAGCAGTAAAGCTGAGAGAACTCTGGTCCTGGCACTCCTTGAATATTTGGGGACCACCATTCAAAGTTTGAAGGCAGATCAGAGAGGGATCTCCAGAGGTGAAGAAAGCCAGGAGCTATAGTGGAGAGTTAAGGGAATATCATAGTGACTCAAAAAGCAACCTGCCAGGCTTTAAACCTGAGAGAGTTATCTCCCAGTTTAGAATACTGATGGTTTAGAATACTGATGGTTTAGCTGTAAAGCATAAAGAAATCTCTGGAATGCTGGAATGTTCAGATCTCAAGCCTACTAGAAGGGAGAGTCTTTATCCCATCTTCAAAATATTGAAGCCAGTGGTGAATTGAATGTAACTAAAAATGCAGGAAATCCCACCTAGCTCAACCATAGATCAGATGGCCCAGTCCCCACTTCCCAACTATTGGCCTGACAGAGTGAGGGGCCTTTTCTGTGGATAAATATTATTAACTTTGTCTCTACTGTTCTTTTACACAAAACGTTCAGCACAACATAAGTCATAATATGCATGAAGAATCTAGCAGATATGATACAGATGTGACTCTTGGCCAAGAGAAGAAGTGGCCAATAGAAGTAGACACAAAGATGACCTGCTTTTGGAATTATCAGGCAGGTTTTCAAATGATTATGCTAAATATGTTCAAGGATCTAGTGAACAACAACGAAAAAAAAGGATAACATGCAGGAATAAATAAAGGATTTCAGCAGAGAGATGGGGATGATTTCTTTCTAAAGTAGGGGTAGTAAAGCATGTCCTCGGAGACCAGAAAGTCAGTGAGATCAGTAGGCAAAGAAAAATATTATTGGATAGAAATATGGTTTCTGAAACCAGAACAGTGTCTGTTTACCCTCTGCCATGTTTTTGTGTTCCCCTATTGTGTGTATGTGGTTCATAGCTGATTATAAAATAAGAAAATGAGTAAAAAGTAAAACAAAACAAAGGAAAACAAATTGAAGTCCTGTTGACAATTCTTGGGCTAGAGAAGTGAGGCCCAAGAAGCTAGGCTCATAGCAAAATCCTAGATTCACATCCTTTCCCTTTTCCCTGGGTATAAAGCTTGAGCTCTGGGTATATTTGTGATTCTGTACCATGATCCAGCAAGTGATGTTCCCTTTGTCTTTTGTCCTTGACTTTTATTGGAAAGATCACCCATTCAAAAGGGCAGGGGAACCAGAAGAAAATGTCTGAATTCCAAAGTTCAGAATAGAGATGCATACCTATGGATATTTTTAGAATATTACATTTTCTTTAGAGTTAGTTTTTTCTTTTTTAACACTCTTACATTTACATGTGAAGAAGATCAAGGTTCATAGCAAGGGTCATGTACCTTTTGCAATAAACCCATCATTGAGTCCTCTTTTCTGAAGTTTCTCAGTGAAGGCCATTTTTTCCTATACATTAATAGTACTGTCATGTCTTTGCCAAGAGGTGTCAAAAGGTCCTTTGGTATCATTGAAAAAGTTGAGTAAAC
The DNA here is from genome assembly GCA_020662805.1 of Glaucomys volans. NCBI lineage: Eukaryota > Metazoa > Chordata > Mammalia > Rodentia > Sciuridae > Glaucomys > Glaucomys volans. The sequence continues at coordinate 820,865 of JAJEJO010000257.1, read as the reverse complement.
TATTTTTTTTTTCAAGCTGCATTTTTCTCTTCCCTGGGAAGTCGATTTGACCTTTCTTTCTTTTTTATTTATTTTTCAATTTTCTTTCATTTGAAGAGGAGTGAACTGGTTCACACAAAATGTGATTTTACATTGTGCCTTTCAGTCAAGGACAAATAATGAGTCTGAAACAGACCCCAAATCCTGCTGAACTCAGACCTTTTCTAGGAAATGAAAAAAAGTGCTGCTTTTTTGTCTGTGATTATCCTTTTAAAATTGTGTTCATTGTCACCTGTTTCTGCACTTTCCTTTCCAGCTCTTTAGAATAAAAGTGCTTGGTATCTTTATTAGATATGTATCTTGGGAATGGACCCAACCAGATAAATTTCAATTTAAAATTAGATGAGATTAGCTGCATAATATTTAGGACCCAGTGCAAGATGAAAATGTGGGCCCCTTGTTCAGAAGTTGTTAAGAATTTTAAGATGAAGACAGCAGAGCATTAAACCAATGTGGAACCCTTCTAGGGGTAGAGTCCTTTGCAGCTACACAGATTGTGCATTCAGGAAGCAAGCCCTGGAATTAGGATTATCTCAGTTTCTGATTCCTTAAGGCATCATTGGTCTTTCATGAAGTTGCTCAGTATGCTAGAATTGTGGTCTTGAATAAGAAGAATTGAGGAGCTCAGTTGTAGTGGGGGATGCCTGGCAGGATGGAAGACTGTGCAGGTGATTCTCTGCACATTTCTCGGGATTGCTGTTCACATCTTTGCCCTCATAGTTTTAGACGATTATTGTGACTCCACACCCCCAAGCCCCAGTAAATGGAAAAAAGAGTATCATGAGCAGGAGTGGCTTTTTCCAATATGCAGAGATGCTATTTGGGCAGCTAGTTGGCTGTTGATGCCAATTCTCTGTTCCCCATCCAGTATTGCTTCCTCTTTCCTTTATAGATCTAATGCCTCCTTTGACTGTGCTTTACATTCCTGTGCATGTGTCTGTATCCATGCACACATGTGTCTGTATTTCTTTCTCTTCTCCTTCCTCTCCTCCATCTCTTTCTATTGTCTTCTTCCTTTTGCTTTTTTTCCTCTCTTTTCTCTCCAAACTTCACTCAGTTCCCAAAGCCTGGCTCATGGACAATCTCCCAAGAAGCTGACTTTTGAATCTTGGGTTGAATTTCATTCAGTTTGATCCCTCTCTCAGGAGTATTCCATTTGAAATCCTCAATCCTACTTGGGAAAAGGGATATTTTAATAACTTAAAAGAAACCTGTAAGCAGATGGTGACAATCTTAGTCACCCTTTAAACTAGTAACTTAAAAAGGAGTCCTGTGTTTGAAGCAGCAGCACTTCTACTATGACAGTGAAGTAAGAATAGAATCCCCCGGAGGACAGTCTGATTCCCAATCCTTCTTGTTTAGCCCTTCAATTCAGGTTTTCTGAGCTGGAGGGGATCTTAAATATCAGAGATTCCACTTTGCAGGGCCCCTGGTATTAGAATTGCTATTACAGAGTTTGTTGGGTGTCATTCCAGTGCTCTAAGGAGCCTAGGGTCCGTAGAATCAGGGCCAGCCCTGGAGTTGGATGGTGACTGTGACAGGGAAGTGCGTAGCTGTGACAGGGAAGTGCGTAGTTATGGAACTCAGTAGGACATATCAACCCTTCACCATTCTCCTTCTTATCTTGCCAGTGGAGAAAGAGGGCTTCATCTGTCCGCTGTGCTATCAGACCATGGTCTTCTTTCCTTCATCAACACTGTCCCTGATGTTCATTTTAACGTGATTTTACCTACAAATGTTATCAGGACAGAAACCAGGATATTTTTAGAGCTCTTTTACACCCTTCACCCCAAGAAAGCTTCAAGTTGGCCATTGGTGACCATGAGCCAGCTCACTGTTGCCAATCCATAGGAAATGAAAGCCAGCCAGAGAACGTGCCTGCACCACCCTTACTTGTTTCTTCCATAGGACTCTAAACATGCTTTGTAACAACATATTTGTCTCAAAAGTCAAGCTAAATCTTCTGTGGAAGGTCCTGCATTCCTTCTTATGAGATTAAGCATTACACATTCTCTATGGTGTAACGTTATATTTTAATCCTGTGTCTCAAGATTGTAAATCCTTGAGAGGCAGCTCTCCTGTCTTGATCTCTTTGGAACCCCCGTTGTCTGGCTCTAAACTTGGCATATGGAAGGTGCTTAGTAGAGAACCTTGATGGTAATGCTCAGGGGCAAACAAATATAGGATCAGGAACAGTGATGCACAGAGGCATCCTTCATTTAATTGTACCTGAGGTTTAGAGTGATCTGAGTCCAGATTTTGCTTAGTCAGACTCGACATCTGTAGCTACATTTCTTAGAATAGCCCAGGAAAAAGAAAACAGAAGACTCTTGCTAAGCCTATTGATGTCAAGAATGACAACTCCATATGCTAAGATGCAGGAAGCCCCAGTTGCACTCTTCGTTCTTGGTCCAGGATGCAGAGGTAATGGAAGGGAGAAAGAGGAACCATATTGGCCTTGCCTTCTCTTGTTCTCCTCTTTTGTACCAGACCAGCAAAAGAGGAAAACAGAATTTTTAAAATGAAGTCACATAATAATGAGTTTTTTAAAAAGCTCTAGATAGCAACATTAGACAGATCCTTCTCCCAGAAAGGTTCATTTGTAGCTCCTATGGAAAAAGCTGTGAGGGACCATTATTTGGACCAATATTTTCATTTTTAAAAAGGGAGTCTTCTAAGTATTGAAAGCCCATAGTGGTTAAGTGTACAAAGGAGTAAGATATGGAAAATTTGTTTTTTTCTGATGTGTTGGTCAAAAATACACTCCCCTCCATAAAACAAAGAAGTAAAAATCCACTCTGGTTCAAAATGTTCTATTGTGTCCATGATGTGCTATTATTTTGTGCAGTTTTTTGGTTTTCTGTAAAAGAAATAAATGGTGATCTGGGAAGAATGATAGTTAGGTCTGCAAACTGAATTGCTATGGAGGTAACTCTGTAGCTAGTGTCACCTGAACCTGTGACTTGACTCCACCCAAGACCCTATCAGGCCTCTGTGTTTGCCTTGTTTTCTGTAGTTGGCCATTCTGTACCTGCAGACCCCAAAGGGCCCTGATTGCTGACTCCAGAACACATCCTCAGGTGACTCCCACCAAGATAATTATTGTTAACCTTTAAATTCAGGTGGTTCCCCAGAATGTGGGAAAACATTTATATGCTCTGAGCTGGAACTGAAGGGGTCCTGTAGGTTGTGGAAACATCTGTTGAGTTCAGTTTGCAGGCTCAGCTCTGCTGAGAGTCAAGCAGTGACACTTAACATAAGGCTTCTGACCTCAGGGAGCTGTTTCTCCACTGGTGAGTGTGGACCAGCTTTCTGCTTGGCCACCAGGGAGGCCGTGACTTCCTCAGCAAGCCAGAGCCTCTTCATCTTTAAAAAAGTCAGACCTTTTGAAGGCTTTGTGCTCAACTAAAATGTCTTTTAACTTGTTCCTCTTTCTCATGCAAATAGCAAGAATCTGATCTTTGTGGAAAAGACTGGAGGGGAAGAGTGTACACTTGAAGGATCTTCTAGAGTAACTTGACTTTTGGCTTTGACCCTAAAGTAAGTTACTTGGAGACTTTTATTTGATAAACAAAACAGAACAAAACAAAATCAAAGCCTGAAGCAAACTTACTCTAAGAACCTTTAGTAACTTTCCTTTATCTTTACTTCAAGCACTAAAACAAGCCGTCGCAATGTTTGATGGTCTGTGCAGAGTAAAGAAAGGTAAGAGCTTTAAATGTACATTTGAATTTTAAGCAGTCAACAGTGGGTCAAGGGGTGTCATTAATCCGCTAGGTCTGGGGCCACGTTTCCTTCATCTCTTGAGACTTTAGAGCCAGGTGCCATCCAGAATTTTCTTTATGAAGAAAGAAAATGAACTGGTACTAAATCTGGCTTACGCACAATTTAGGTATTTATCTACTAAAGAAATTTCTGCTGCATGCCTGGTGCTGTTTTAGGCACTGGGGATACTGTGTCAAATGAAACAGAAGAGGTTTGCTTTCATGAAATTTATAGTCTAGAGAGTTTGATAAACAATCTACGACTAAACAAATAAATATATGATTTCAGAGTCTGAAAGTGCTATGAAGAGAGTAAAACAGGATGATGTCAGAAAAGTGGTGGGGTGGGCAGAAAGAGCTTTGTAGTCTGAATGACCACAAGGTTCTGAGAAGATGTTCAGTGTGCTGAGTCCAGATGACACAGAGAATTCTGTATTGGTCACTCATGTTTTATATATATGCCCAAGAGAATTGAATGGATAAAATATGTGGTGTCTTTATACAATGGAGTGTTACTTAGCCATGAAAAGGAATGAAGTTCTGATACATGCTGCACTATGGATGAATCTTCAAAACATTGTGCTAAGTGAAATAAATCAGACACAAAAGGCCACATATTGTATCATTGATTTCTGTGGCATGTTCAAAATAAATAAATTCATGTAAACAGTGTCATGAGCAATCTATGCCATTAACATAGACCAAGCATAATGTTATACCTGATGAAAATAGGATCATCCAAGCCCTTCATGTAAAGCCAAAAGAAGTCTTTATTTTTTATTTTTATTTTTTAGCTGCCTAGCGATGACCACCCTTACACCTAAAAGTGGTATGCCAGGGGATCACTGCCAGGGGATCCCGCGGTTAGTTCTTTGTTGCCAGAATTTATAGGGAGGGGAAGGGATTAGGATGAGTCTATAGGGAGGGAAGGGATTAGGGTGGATCTACAGGAAGGTAAAGGGATTTGGGTGGGTCTATCGAGAGGGAAGGGATTTGGGTGGAGCTGACTCTCCTGATGGCACTGGAGAATCTTCTTGGGGAGTATAACAATATTTGTGTGTTTCTATACTGTCAGAATTTATTGAATAATAATAAATTAACAAACTGTATCATTTATATTGGTTGCAATTCACTGTGTACTCGTGGGTCACATGATAATCTTAAACTGAGCAGTAATCGGTTTTTTAAATTCCAATCGTTTGAGGCAGACATCATTACCCTATGTGTATGTATGATTACACGAATGGTATGAATCTACATCGTGCACAACATAGAAATGAAAAGTTGTACCCCATTTGTGTACAATGAATCAAAATGCAGTCTGTAAAAATTTTTTAAAAATTTTAAAAATAAAAAAAGAGTTCCAATCCTAATTACTAATATCTTTAACACTCAAGTCACACATCACAGTTTACACAATGATATATAAAACTGATTGCAGAAAGGCTAAGAAAGGGTTAAGGAGGTTACTGAGTTCCACCATAAGGCATAGACTGAGCAAAGTTAGAGAGCAGATACAAATCCAACAGTCACTGTGGTTGGTCAGAAAAGATTACCAACCAGCCTAAGAACTCGCTCAGGGTACATAGTTGTCTGAATGCAGAACTTATTCTAGGCTAGGGTCCAGACAGCAGGCAGTTTGAAGTGGGCCATATAAAGCAGGGAGATTGAACTGAGCTGAAGTCCAGGAACAGAGAGTTGGAGGTAGTTGCCCGGCACCTCATGATGAGTTCATTGGATGATCTGATGACAGATCAGTGGGTGCCTTTTTGTCCAGTCTTGGGGTGCTCCTCCTTTTATGGATGAAGGTGAAGAGGTTGCTTAATTTGGTGGTCTGGTGTGTTTGATAAGCTCATGGGCCTGGTATTTTTATGTGGAGTTACTCCCATGCATCCATGTGCTACTGTTCACAGGTGGTCATTTTATTAGCACGATTTATTTATCAGTCTGTGCCTTATGGGTTGTACTGTGCAGATGGTGGTTGTTTACTTCTACTCAAAATGGAGTAACTCATGGCAAACTTCTGCATCCTGAAACAGACTGGACACAGGGCTAGGAGCAGCTTAAAAACTATTGTTCTATACACTATGGGGTGATGCAGAGCAGGACACAGCCTGAAAGCAGATCAATAGTTGACTAGAAATTTTGGGGAATGACGAATGGGGAATGACTACTAATGGTTGTAGGGTTCCCATTCAGGGTAATGAAAATGTTCTGGAACTAGATAGTGGTGGCGTTTGCATAACTTTTTGAATGTATTGAGTGCCGACGGATTGTACACTTAAAATTGTTAAAATGGTAAATGTTATGTGTATTTTGCCACAATTAAAAATAAATTAAACCTGAGCTTGATGTTGACACTTTTCCATACTGAGAGACATTTGTATATACCTGGAAAATACCCTGTAAACTAATTGTAGCTGTCTGGCTTCGTCCTTTACTTCAAGGTGGATGTGGAAAAAGTTTTATTTGTTTAATTATTTAAGTCTACATTCTCTGAAAGGGGGCTTTCAGGGACTAATCAAAATAGAATTGAACCCAAACACAGGTGTACAAATATTCAGGTGTGCACATACCTCCAATGAACCTAGTTTTAAAATTATTTAAAATTGAACAAGATGTGTTTTATACTTGAACCTCCCCAAAGCACTCTAATCTCTAATTGTTTTCTGTCTGAGAGATGAGGCAAATTGATCCCCTTTCTTGCAAGTTAATTTAACATTCTAATAATAGGAACATTCTCCCCATGAGCTTGTTGCCTGGCCCTGGGGATAAAGAGTTGGTAGGAGAGGAGAAAGATATTCCTCAACAAGAGGAGCAGCCTTGGAATGAAGCTGGTGGAACTCATTTGGACAGGTATCCTAAGACTAAGTTGAAGAAGTGGCTGTGAGTTAAGATAGCTCTGCAGGGGCAGAAGAGGAACTGGCCCGGCATTCAGGGCCTGTTATAGTCCTGGCCTCATCTGCCACCAACCTGTTTTGTGCCCTTAGGAGGGTCATTCACACATATATGTATTATTTATAAAAATTAGTACCTTCCATAGGAAGTTGTGGGGGAACCACATTTTACCAAACTTTATGGTGTTAGCCACAGTTGTGGCATTTTTCTTAGTTGAGTTTGGTGAGTCATCCATCTGATGTTTCCTAGAATGCTAGGAGTTGGTGAAAATTCTGTAATCTAGAAGAATTATCAGTGGCATCTGCAGAGTTTTCAAATGTCTAGTAAGAATGATTGCTGTGTTCTTAAAAAAAAAAGTTCTGAAGTAATATCTATTTGGTATCTTGAGTCTTTTCGACCCGGTTGTTTCTTTGAGTGACATGAATGAGATGCTAGCTGGGCTTCTCTGTTTTTTCTACCAGTTTCTCTGATCTGCATTATTATTGGAAGGTGGACGTATGTTTAGATAATGTTTTTGGATTGGTAGATTTGGGTATATTTAGGCTTAACTAGAAAGTCCTCCATCAGCCTGGCTTAGAAAAGGTTGAGACTATTAACAATTTCCAACAATCCAGATTGTTCCACATAGGGTCCTGTTCACTTAACCACTTGTAAGTGGTAACCTCCTCCCCTCCCACCACCACATGCACCTTTCCTTTTCTGTTGGTCTACTTTTCCTTCCACGCTCCACATTAGAAATAAACATTACTACATGTTGCTTAAGGATTGTTTAAATTTCTTGATAAACACACACTAGGCAAGAGAAGCCTGGTCTGTTCTGTTTGTTTGAGGCCCATTGTCTGCTTTCATTTTGACCCAGTTTCTTTCGGGGCTGGGAGTAGAAGGGGAATTTTAGGCCTCACAGGAGATTATCAATGGATGCTTTCAGGCAGTCCCTTGAAACATGTGCCTCAGTCGTAATTACTCGCCTAGGATTCTACATTCACCAGAAGGAGTTTATTGTTCTCCAACAGGAGGAAAAATAAATCTCTGTAGTTTATTGTGAAACTTTCAGCTTCTCCCAACTACAAGGACCCTGACTGCAGGTTTAGCGTTTCACCTGCAGGTGCGAAGGCTTACTCTTTTTATCTCCTCTGATAGGAGGACTTGTAAAAATGAAACCAGTGACTTTCAGTAGACTATAGTGTTTGAAGATTTTAAAAAGTTACCACCAAAAGATTTGAACCCTGCAAGAAAGGCATGAAAACAACATAGACCTCTCCTCTGACATAGCTTGTTCTGTACAGAGATACACATGGTATGTTCTTGAGACATTCCTCAGAGGATTCCTATGCAGGGAATAGGAATGCTAATTCCTCTGTGTGCATAATTGTGTTGGAGGTGTGGATGTTTGAAAGAATCAGAACATGAATGGGCTCAGCACAGAATCTGTGCCAAGCTTCCCTGGGCTGTGGGCTTTGGTGATAGCCACGGACTTTAATAGCTAGCCCAGCAGGCCTAGGCACTGAATAGTCAGAATGGACACCACCTGATGGAACAGGGCCTTGGACCATGAGTTTAGTGTAGGCTTTTACCCTTTAATAATCATGTTGTAGGGAGGAGATAGGGAATGGCAGGAGGAACCCAGGTGGCCAGGACAGTGGCAGTTTAGGTACTAAGTAGGGTTTATTGATCAACCAGTAGAGATGCATTCTAATAGTTAACTATACACCAGCTGCAGCTCTGGGAATCTCTATCCAGGACTTCTGAAGCCATGTCTATCAAGTATAGCCTGTTTGATGTCCAAGACAGTGGTGGTAGTTGTTGATTGTTAACTGTGTGTTTCTTGGATGGTGTACTAGGGTGATAATTTGCACAGAGCTCATTGGTGCCCAATTGAACTGCTCTCTGGTTAGAACTCAGGTATTTGTGCTCAGCAGTCTGGATGTGTGTGGTATTTGGTGCAGATCAAGCCCTGCTAAGTTGGATTTTGAGTCCTACCCTATTACATATTGGTGGCTATTTCAAAATGAAAGAATTCAGTAAAGTCACTGGCACCCCAGAGATGGTTTTAGGAGGTCTATACTCCTATTTCCAGTGAAGGGTTAGAATGTTGGAAGTAATGAAAAAGTCGTTGGTGAGATGCTCTTGCAGGGTGCTCATAGGTGCATAGGAAAGGCCTGGTTGCCTGATGGGCAACTGAGAAGACAGCACTTGGAAGGGGTGATGTGATTGAGAAGCTTACAGACTCTGAGCACCATGAAGAGATGCTTCTCTTTTCATTAGGTCATTGCCTCCAGAGCAATTTAGTACAATTTAAAAATAAGCACACAGTTAAATATCATAATGCGGTTAAGCAAGCTGTTTCTGACTGTGCTAGCTAACTTTTTTTCTATTTATAAGAGTGGTTTATATTATATTATGCACGTACAGAGCCATGACGTGACTGTATGGTAGCCCCATATAATATCAGCATGTAAGGTGGACTGTTTAACTAGATCCACAGGGTAATAAGTTGTCAGCAGGATCCCTCGCAGTGCACAAACCATCTCACAGCTTGATTTGTACCCTCACATATTCTGCTAAATATGTTTTCTTCCCTTGATCCTCACGAACGTCATTCTGAATTAGAAAATACTGTTTGCTCTCCATCGTTTGGTTTAAATGGGGTATTCTGTTTAACTCTAGCATGCCCATCATGTAGAATTTCCTATACAGTCACAGTAAGGTTTGATTCCCAGTGTTACCACTCCTTCAGGAGTTGGTTGAATTCAGTATGAATATACAAAACTGCCATAAATGGACATAGTGCTACTTTTATTTAGGACTTATCATGGGTTAGACTTGGAAACATGGTGAGGGCCTGTCCCTCACTACCTCACTCATGAGTCTTACCCATACTTCTTCCCATTCAGAGATTGCTGGGAAAGTTGGAACTAGAGAACAAAGATCTCCCTGGGTCTACCAAATAGAAGCTAGTTTAAAGAGTGTAACTACCAATGGGTTAACCAGGTCCAGTGGCTGTCAGAGTCTCCTTTGCATTAGTCTCTCTCCTTTCCCAGAAAGGGCCCGGAGGACCAGATACCTTATACCAAACTGCTGTCTCCTAAATAGTAGCTTGGAAATCTCTTCTTGAATATACCCCCTCTTTTCCAGGAATTTCATCTCAAAAAAGTACACCAGCCTCCGTACTATACTTGGAATGACTTTTCTACACACACGCGCGCACACACACACACACACACACGCACACACACACGCACACACACACACACACAAGAGCTCAAAGACGTTGCGAATGCTGGTTTTGGAGCTCTGAAACCCGGGTTCATGTCTTTAAGTCCTCCCTGGCTCTGAGAAAGTCCCATCTTGGTACTCACATCAGTTATACCCTGAATCTATTCTTTTTATGCCAGCATTATTATATTAAAATTCTTTCCTTTCCCTGTGAGCTCTGGAGGTCAGGAACCACCATCCATTAATCATTTGTATCTCTAGTTCCTAGCATAGTCCCACGTTATAGCAGGTATACTCAAGAAATATTTGTAAAAACAAAACAGAAAGAAAATGAACCAGCTAGTAGAGATCTTCAAATGATAGGCTGAAGGTGTAGTTTTAAGTCTGTTTTAATTGGGAAAAATAACAGGTTTTTGAGATCTGTGAACTAAGGAGATCAAAACTGGAATATAACACTAAAAACATAATATAGAAAAGTATAGATTCCAGATTTAAAAAGGATGTTAAAGGATTACCCAATCCAACATCCCATCTTAAAGTCTATAGTTTCCTGTATTTTCCCATTAGTGGTTCATGGGCTTTGGATACCTGCCAAGGCGTATTTTATTTTCAAAATAAGCTAAGATGTCCTGTATAGTTTTCATCTCTAATTTTATCCCTACCAAGATGAAGTATTGGCACTCTTCACATGACTACCTTTCCTTCATTTCCAAAAGAATTGCCATGTTCCTCAACCTGTTCTTGCCAAGTAAATACACCCAGTTCATTGGGTCATTCCTCATATGATGCAAGTTAGTTTTTGCACACTCCTGGTAACTAAAATCTTTATATGTTGCAGTGAATGTATGTCCCTCAAGATTGCATTACTAGAAGTAAAGACAGTATTCTAGGTAAGGTCCAGAAAAAGTTGGTAACTTCCCTAATTCTAGAAACCACATATGCATTAAATGCCACTTACCTTTTAGTTTTATTGATGGTCTGGACCTGCTTTGGATCATTGGATAGCTTTATTTTGATGAAAGTACAGTGTTTTCTTTTGCTTCTACTTAAGCCTTGTATCTCCCAACCTCTACTTATATGGTTGCTTTTTGGGCCCAAGAACATTTTATCCTGCTAGATCTAATCCATGTCTCATGCCTGCCAAAGCTCTCAGTGTCATTCCATTTTCTCAGAGTTGAGCTTCTAAAGATTTGAAGGGGATGCTCTATCTTTAGCCAAGAGTCAAGTGTATGATAAAAATGTGGAATTGGACAGACCAAGGAGGGAGTCCTGTGGCTACTAGAAACCTCTCTTGAGGTGCATGTCAGTTTTGAAAATGGCACATAACAAGTTTTAACCAAGTCCATCATCACCTAAAGGAATGTCACAAGAGACTTTGTAAAATGCACTGTTGACATCCATATTTTAAGTGCAGCAATATAATCAAAGGGAAACACGAGTTTAAGCCAATCTAACCAACTCTGATTAAAATTTTGCTGCCTCCTGGTGATTACATCTTCTTCTGGGTTTTCATGAACAGACCATTTGTGATTTTTTTCCCCCAAGATCTCCAAAGCTGACCTTTGTACAATTTTTAGAATTGACTTTTTCAGTTTGAAAACTTAAATGACATTTACCAGTCCCCAGCTTTTGGCATACCTTCCATTTTTCCATGATTACTAAAAAGATTTCTGACAGGGACAGAGCATTAGTGATCTCTGTCATAGGGACTCATAATATCTAGAGCTGTGATTCTGGGGTTATGTTTAATTTCACCTTAAGCCTGTTGTCTGACTTTTTCCAGGCCTCGACTGTTGGGACCAGAAGTTATTTTATCCAGTTTGTTACACTGCATGTACAAAAGAAAAAAAAATCATTTTATAGTAAGAGTTCCAGAACACTTCAAATTCCTGCAGCTTCTTAGTTATGTGAAATGTGCAAAGCTCAGTGCATGTTAGTTTCTTTTATTTGCAAGACAGCTTGCTCAAGTAGTAGGGCTTATTATAAGGATGCAGATAGTGATCATGGTAAAAATGGGCCTTGGAGACACAAACTTGAATCAAGAAATGGCCAGAACCTGGAACTGCAGGACCTGATAGGGGCTGGGTTATTTGACCATAGCACAAGTTCAGTGACTCCCCATGACAGCCCTGTACCAAGAACAGACTCTACTCCTTTCTTTGCCCTGTCTTTGACTCCTATTCTCCTGAACATCTCCCAGACTCTTCTCTATCTCAGAATTTATTCATACTTTTGGTAGGATCAGATGTTTGCCTCACCTGTTGGATTTTGTGGTCTCTTCATCATTCTCTTATCCTGGGGGACTTTTAAGATGGTATCTGGAATAACTTAGGAATGGATCTTTCCAAAGTCAAAAGGAATGAATTTAATTAGTTTTTCTTTTCGAACAAATGTGAGGAAACTTGCTAATGTCTCTAATTCTGTGACAGTACTGTTAGTAATTGCTGTGTCAGTCATGCCCAGAGCCATTGTGTTCTATTCTACCCAACCCTGGATACAGATGTGCTCCTGACCCAAAGACAGTGATCCATGGGATAGCCAGTGAAGAGCTATTCCCACACACATTTAAGAAGGACAAATCATATTCCTTCTCTCTGAATAATCTTAGTTGAAAAACAAGACTAGGACCAAGCATGGGATAGTGGGAGCAGAAGATAAAAGAGAGTGCTAGACCACTATAGGGCCGAGAAGAACCATGTTATTTTCCTAAGGGACAATCAGAAAAATAAAATTATAAATGTTAATAATCTATGGGGCCTTGGTATATTGTTTATTATCTCCTGTAGTTTTGTCAGAGCCATGTAGTCATATACACAATTATTTTAGCCTGTTTTATAGAACTTGGCACTATGGGATGGAGAGTTGGTGGTTTTGCAGGTAGAGGTAAGCTACACATTGTTCCAAAGACTTTGATTTTATTCAGTTGTAGGAACTTCATTCTCTTGAAGAGACTCCTTGGCTCATCTCCTTTCTGGTGGACATCCTCAGGATGTTTCCCAGGTTCTCAGGGATACTAAAGGAGGTCAGTATGGACCCTATTGGTGATTACTATAGTTAGGATTTTGAATGTTCCTGAAAGGCTCCATGCATTGAAGTTTTGGTCCCCAGCCCATATGGTTATTGGGAGGTGGTGAACCTTTAGGAAGTAGGGCCTAGTGGGAGGAAGTAGCTCATTAGGGGTATGCCTTTGAAGTGAATATTGGGACCCTGGCCTCTCCCCTCTCTTTGCTCTGAGGTGAGCAGCTTCCTCCACCACACAGTCCACCATGGTATATTGTGCTGCCACAGGCTCAAAGCAGTAAGGTCAAGTGACCATAGGTTGAAACCTCTGAAACTGTGAGTCAAAACAAACCTTTCCTCCTTTTTAGTTGATTATCTCAGGTATTTGTTACAGTAATGAAAACTGAAATGAAAACTGACAGTGAATTTTGCCTGCTCTGCCTCCTTGGCCCTTACCTATGCTTCTTGATAGTGCCTACTAGGATACCAACCAGCTGTGGGTGCTCTGGGTACTAGATTCTGCTGCTCCTGCTGCTGCTATACCTGGGAGCCCCACCCCACCAAACTTGAATTATGTTTTCCAGAACCACAAGTGAACAGAAGCTGTTCCTTGCTCCTGTCCTAAAATGAGATTCTCTTCTCCCTTTTGTGTTAATTTATCCTAAAGAGTGTCTATGTCAATTCCCAGTGGCTCATATACAGGTCTTTCAGGGGGTTTTTTTAGGCTTTATTCACAAATTCATGACTGCTGGGACCTGTAGGGAAAGAGGTTTTCCTAAGAGCGAGCTAAGACATGGGCAGAATGGAGTACTCAAACACACACCTTTGCAGCCTGCCAACACCTAAGGCATTGTTTAGATCAAACCTGTGGGTGTGACCTTCTCTTTGTTAGTCAACTTTCCATCACTGTCACAAAATACTCATGGATTGGCTCATAGTGTCCCAGGTTTCATTCCATGGTCAGTTGGCCCCATTGTTCTAGGAATGTGGCAAGGCAGAGTATCATGACGGGGAGTGCCTGGTGGAGCAGAGCCTCTCACTTCTTGGTGTTCAGGAAGCAGAGTGGTAGCTTGCTATTATAACAAAGCTGCTCTCCCAAGCCCATTAAGCCATGAATGCACAAATGAATTATCCATTCACAAAGGTAGAGCCCTCATGATCCAGTCACCTCTGAAGGGTCCCACCTCTCTGAAAGACTGCTTCATTGAGGACACAGGAGCTCTGGGGGGCATTTAAGATACAAACCATAAAAGACAGTCTTTGAAAGGCCTCTTCACCAGTTTTACCTGTAGACTGACTCTGATGGAGCCTTTAGCCTATTGGTCGCCTCAGACCAGCCACACCTGAATGCCACCTGGGAATCAAACCAAGTGTTAAGCCAGAACTGCTCCCTACCCTGTCCCTCCCCTCCTTAGCACTTGGAAAAGAAAATACATCAAGAACTCAGTGTACCTCAGCCTGATTCCCTGCCTCAAAACTGAGAAAACTGGAGTTCTTTCTCAACACTCCACAGTTCATACCTTTTAAAAAATTAATTCTGACAAAACTACCTCTGGCCCCTTTCCAAAAACATGAAGGTTCACTGAAAGTGATTAGAAAGAAAGGAACAAATGGGTGTTTAAAAGGATTAAAATGCAGGAATTAAATTGGGACCTTGAGTGGGGCTGGGGGAAGGGGTGGGGGCTGGAAAATTCTAAGTGCAAAGAGAACTGCAGCTGAGAGCATTGTGGCTGCAAAACTGGGGGAGAAAGGCCATTTGGGATTCTCAATAGAAGAATGGCCATTTCTTTTGATATTTCCCAAATTGCCACTCTTGGGGTTCGTACTGCTTTTTCACCGCACCTTTTTTTCTTTTCAAGCAAGTGCTAATGATTTGGCATCCTGGCACATAGCTGAGCTCTATATAAATATGTGTACTTTCAAGTCTTTACGCAAACTCAATATAAATCCTTTTAGAAAAATGTTTTTAAGGAACACAGTATTAATTCAAGAAAGCCTTTGCTGCTTTTATTGTCACCAAAATCATACATTGTTTTCCACAGAATACTGCCATTTGTTTATATTTTCCCACAGTTTTTGTTTTGGGGAGTTTTGTTTTGTTCTAGTGGCAGCTGAAGTGATTTTGAGTGTTTGCAGCATGATGTTAATTAGCCAAATGTTTCAACCTGGAACTCTGAACACCTGGGCTGACATAAATTGCTCAGAATCAGTGTAGAAATCTTTGGAAGAGAGGATGTGAAGGATTGGGGGTAAAACAGACAGTAAATGGTGAGAGATTTTATGCTGCACTTGTTGTGCAGGCAGGATAAAGAGAGGTGAGGAAGTGCCCTGGCCTCTGGCACAGTTGCTGTCTGCAGTGGCGGTCCTGGCTTCTTGTGTATGCACAGGTGAACCAGCAGTGCCCCCAGCATCTGCTTCAATGAAGAGAGCTTGCATTAATCTAAGGCAGACAGTGGACCCTAATCCCATTTCACCTCTCTCTTCAGCTGACCCTTGGGCTTCCTCATTTTTAAAACTCAGATTCTTACAAATGAAGAGTCAAGACTGGTCCTAGCAATTCCTAGGCTGTCAAGGAGAGAGTTGGGTATCTAAATCATTCCATGCTCTCTTTTCTTCCCTCTGGGGTTCCTGACCAACAGAGCATATGCAAAAAGCACCATATTTGACTGGGAAGTGAAGTACTTTTTTATTAACAATTGAGAAGGAACCTGGTAACCACATTAGACTCATGTGCAGAAAGGGGGCTCTGGCCAGGGACATTGAGTTGAGGTAGCTGTCACTATTTAACAGCCCTATCATTCTTCCACCGAGTCTAAGATTCAAGACTCAAAACAGATTTGGGAATAATTGATTTGCCTAAAGAAGCATTAATGACTTTTGAGGCTAGGTAATTCTTGGTTGTGGGAGCTTGTCCTGTGCCCTGTGGGATGTCTGTTTCCCTGGTCTCCACCCTTAGATTTCAGTAGCAAACTACCCACTCTCACCTTCTTAAAAACCAAAAATGTCCCCAGACATTGCCAAATATCCTGTGGGTGGGGTGGCCCCTAGTTGGGAACTACTGACCTATGGGAGGCAGACTCAACTGGTCTGGGTGTCTTGATGATGCCTAGCTGATGATGCACAACCTAATCATGGAGTCATGAAGAGAGGAACTAGAATAAGATTTTTAAAATCCAGTGCTGCATAGGATTGAAATGAATTAAAAATTTAGTTTTCTAATTGTTTCATATTAGAATCACCTGGGTATCATTTTTTACCCATATCAATTAAATAAGAGTAATTTCTGGGGTGCCAAACTGCTGAAGTTTTTAAAAGCTTCCCAGGGACTCTAAAATCCAGCCAGATTTGAGAAATAGTATTTCTTAAAGCACAGTCACTATTTAACATGGCCAAAATGCCTGAGTTGCAAATGTCCTGTGTTATGAACAGTTTCTTGCATTATTAATTTCACATTAATGATTACCAGTCATTCTCAAACTGAGAAAGAATATCGAGAAAGAATTATTTCTGATTCATTAGGTATGGGTGGGTCCTGATATTTTGCATCTCTAACAAGTTCTCAAGTGGTGCTGATGCTGCTGAACCAGGAATCACCTTTGAGAACCCCTTATGATGACCATGAACTCTATTCTTGGTGGAGGAGCAATTGCCCAATTTTCCAAATGAATGATACCATACAAAGACTGAGATAGAACATATGACATAGAATTGAAGATATCACTCCCTCACCTCTTTTCATATTTTCATAGTGTTTTCTCCTTTCCTCCTTTCCTACATCTTTTAACTCACTGCCCTCTTAGTTCTGTTGAAGACATTCTTATTATTGTTAACCTTAATAGTGCTTATAATTTCCATTCGGGATTTTCCCATTCTTTCATGTCTTTATTTAATCTGTTTTCTTTCATTTGTTAACAGTAAAGATTTTAGGAAAAGACCTCTTATTTCATTTCAGTGCTTTCTTGTTCTTATTTAGTTACATATTATTAATGGGAATTTCATCATTTTACACTGCAAAGATAGCATACTATAATATTTTGTTATTAAAATAGATTTGGGAGGTTACCTTAGAAATCTAAAACCATTTTCAAATAGTGGATTAATCATTTAAACAGACAATCTGTGGAATTAGGAGACTATATATTTAATGTAGTTTTTTAATATTGTGAGGTACAGTGCTTTAAAATTTAAACATATTGACAACAGAATTGTTGTGCTTTAGAAAATTGCAAAGTCTTTGAAGATCAACTCTGTGGCTACCCTATTTACATCTCCCATTAGAATCTCTATACATCCAGAAATAAAGAAAGGGCTGGTGGGTAAATATTTGGTCAGTTAAGTACAAGGGCTATGGAGAAGGCTTTTTCTGCACGGTGTCTAGAGGCTATAATTTCATTGAACCGGGAGTCTCAGTTACCCTCTTGTTGGGTCAGTTGAAACTGGCTGCCCTTGGCTCTCCTCTTAAGACGTAGATCTTCCAAGTTTGGGCCTGCATGCTGGAGGTAGTCTGGCCCTGACCTTTGCATTTGCCTGTCACTCTGCCAAGCCTTCAGTTCACATAGTCAACCTGAATCGTAAAGTGATACCTCTAATCCATCCCCTTCTGACTTGAGCATCCTCTAACGCTCATATAATGCCCTTCTTGGGCATTACATTGTAGTAATTGTTAAAAAAACAAACCAATGTCTCAAAGAAATCTTTAAGATCCCAACAGAATCTGAAAACATATCTTAGGAAATACAGTGGGAGAGGGCATTAGACTGGAAGCCAGCTGGACCCTGTGCCAGGCTCTGACGAGTGGTATGATCTTGGACAAGTTGGTTCACTTGTCCTTCTTCATCCTTCTGGTTGGAAAGTTGAGAGGGTTAGACCAGGAAGCCTGTATGTTCCCCCTAGGGCTGCTCTCCTGTGACTCTGAAGTTGCATATTCTGTTGGACTAAAGACTTGAGAGCAGAGCTGCTTCCATGAAGACTGGGCTTCTTTCCACTGTCAGTAACTAACAGGAGAATGAATTGTTTGGAAGAGAGAAAGACAGGTGCTTGGACAACAACAGAGAATGTCTGGCAGTTTCCCTTTTTTTGTCCTTCAGTGGATAAATAATACAGCACTGGGCAGGTAGGAAAAATAGTGGATTTTGTGTTTTTGTTTTTGTTTTTAGTCAGGCCCTTGAATTTTAGTTTTCAGAGACAATTTTAATATATGCAGAAGTACCTTTGTGAATGAATATGTTGAGCTCCCTCCAAAGGATAACCAGGTGACCTGTTAAGTTCCATTTTAAATGAGAATGTGTAACCACCCTAGGTGTGCAGAAGAGTCCTTAAGATGTTCCTTCTAAAACTACCAAAAGGATAGAGTGAGGTCTTGTGCCCATGTTTGTTACATTGGTTTTCTGTTTTCCTTCCAAGTTTGTAAGAGATTGAGGGTTCCTAATGTTGTGGCAGGCCCTCCAGCCTTCTCCAGTGACTCACAGGAGAGAAGACACAGACTTCCTCAGTTGTGCACATTAAGGTTGCCTTGGAAGTCATTGGCAGGTGATCAGCATTATAAGGGAACCCAGGGTGTCATCTTCCTGATGTGTCTCCTGGCAGGCACACCTGTATGTATCGTGTTTAATGCATTCAAAGGCTAGATCCAAACATTTAAGGAATCAGGATTAAGGAAGTTGCACAAATACAAACTCTGAAGAAAAAAATTCTCGAAAACATTGGAGAATATGTCTATACTATATCACAGCCAAAGGGTTAGTCACCTTGTACAAGATGCTAGCATAGGCATTTATAGAATGGATTCTCCTGCACATTCCTAGGACAAAAACATTAAAGGAAAATGCCCAGGAAATTTCCTTTCCTTTTAATCACCAATAAAGCAGTCCATTGAGACCTGGGAAAGCATATTAGATTTCAGGTTTAATCTCCCAGATGTCAATCTCTTTACAAGCAGTCATTTCTCTAATAGGTACAAGTCAGGAGTACTTTGGCATGGACTTCCAGAATGTCCTTTATCATCTTGGTGACAATTTTTCCAATTTAGTTAACAGTTTATTCAGTTGTAAAACTACAGTGACTCATGTAATTAGAGGTTTCCTTCTGTGTCAACAGAAAGGATTTTTGAGCTTGGTAACAAGTTGGACACCTTTTTTTGGTGCACTTCAAAAGAAGTAGTCAGTTCATGGGGTAATCTTCTTGGAATGTCAGAACTGGAATATGGCTGGCTGCTAATCATCCTAAACTAAAACCCTTGATTAATTACAACTAAATTATCCAAGAGTGACAAAATTTACTTGGGCCTCATTGAAGCTTTCCCAAGTTACCTCCTCCAGGCCAGGTTAACAGGAAGAGGGAAAAGATGTTCTTCTCCTTCATTAGTGTTTCACTTAAAACAAACAAATAAAAACCAAAAATCTTCTAAGGTCACAAAGATGAACAGGCTATCTTGTAAACGTTTCATCCAGTAAAGTGGTTTTTTTTTTTTAAATTTATTTTTTGCCCTTTCTGGATCTGTATTTTGTGCCTTCCTTGAACGTGGGCAGCTAAAGGTGTGTATGAAGTATTCCTTCAGGAAAACACTGAAGTGAAATTTCTCCACAGCTGTCATAATAATAGTTCATTAAATGAATGATGTTTTTAAAAAGCTACTTGAACACTTCAGAGCATCAACAAATCACAGTGACCCTGGGAGAGATACGGCAAATTAAGTGACCACACAGGCAAGATGGAACCTGAAATTGGAAATTCAGGAGAATTACAGAATTCAGATGAGTCCAATGATAAGGTTGTTATCTGTTTTCTGTCCCTGAGAATTTGGTTCTAATGCTTGAGTTGCAGCCTGAAATAATGCCTGAGCCTGTGAACGTTCAACCAGTTTTCACTGTGTGGGTGTGTGCATGCCTGTCTGATTTTGAAAACAGTCCCAGCGTAGCACTTGATTTGTGGTCTCTTTTTAACTGATGTATTTATGAAACTTGTGTCCAACATGTACTATATGCCAGGTACTTCTTTATGTTAAAAAAAAAAAAAAAACCTCATTTAATCTCATGATACCCCTCTCAGGTATTTAAGGTTATGTTATGCAATTTTGCAAATGATAAAACTGAGTCAAAGAGAGGTGAGTAGCATGCTTATGGTCTCAAAGCTAGGAAGTGACAGAATCAGAATTTACATTGTAGGTCATTTGGTTTTGGAATCTGTGGCCTGTGCGCCTCTGCTGTGATGCCTCTCAATAAATCTTTGTTGGGATAGAAATAAGTTTTTTCTATGGTAAGTTTGTAAAGCAGATTCATGTGTCATTTCATTTGATACTCAAAGTACCCAGTGAGAAAGGTATAGTGATTTCCATTTTGGAACAGAGAAAACAGGCTTGGAGAGCTGACTGATTTCCCCAAAGTCATCTGGTTGTTAGGTTCTAGGGCAAAAAGTAAGTTCATGGCCACGCTTTATCTTCAGTGCTGACTCTTTCTGCCTTAGCTGTAGTGATTTCAACCAGAAACCCCTGCAGCCTGCCCTCTTGTTTCCAGTTCCCTCCAGTGGGTTTCCTTTCTCATGGAGCTCAGTAGTTACAAGTTACATTCCTTACACAAATGTAAGGAGTGAGGAGAGAATTTTGCATTAAGGATGATTACTCCCAACACCAGCTTTTCTGAAAATTTCTCTTGGTGTGTCACCCACAGTTTGTCTCAACTTCTGTCCCATCAGCAACTAGTGATCACATGGTGGAATGGATTTGGGGTGTCGAAGTTCAAGTAAATAATTCTCAGGCAATGCTCCACTTACTGGACATATTTAATATCTGGGTCTCACAATGCTTAAGACTATAGATCTTCAAATAGCTTCCCCTATATTTTCCACTTTAGCACACTTTGAGTTTCGGGGACCAAACTGCTTCTTGCTAAAGTCTTGTGTCCTCCCCTTTTGGCTATTAATGGAAACTGTAACTGATTTGGTGTGAGTTCTCTACTTTTTTCCCAGTAGGGACCATGCTTTTAAGTTGTCAATCATATCTCAAAAACCTACTCTTTATTTACACATCTATTTATATATATCCCATCTTGTTTCACAGAAATTGAGGAAAAATAAAGGAAACAAAATAGTAAACTACAAGTAGAAAGTAAAGATTGGAGAAGAAATAAATTTAGAATAGGGCAAGACCTGAAAGGAAAAGAGAGAGAGAAAGAGAAAGAGAGATAGAGAGAGAGATTAATTTCTAGTTTCTTAGCCAGGAAACAAAACAAAAGAAAACTAAAAACAACAAAAGCAAAACGTGAAATGTAGTCAGTCCCAGAATTTTCATTCAGGAGGAGGAGGGAAAAAAAAAATCCTTTAAACTCTAAAGGAAAATTTTTACTTGGGGCTCTTTTCAGATGGTGACTCCCTGTGAAAGCTTGTAGGTATTGTGGTTTTAAAGATGACCTTGAATCTTTCTGCCTAGCAGGGAATTGGGCAAATTAATACCTATAGAATACAATAAATGTAACTCAAGGACAAGTCGTCTAGCATGGGAGTACTTAAAAAAGACGAATTCTTCCTGACAGAGGGAACTGAGCAGGCAGCAGGAGGTTGCATCTAATTGAGCCTTGAAGTAATGGATACATTTTGATTGGAGAAGAATGAAGAAATGGGCATTCTTGTCCTAGGGAATGGAGTAAGCCATGGTCAGAGTCATGGACTTGTGTTTGGGGTGGGGCAGATTCAGTCATCTGGGTCAGTTACAGGAAGACTGATGTGATGGAAGGCAAGATAGGAGGGAGGTTGCTGTGAGACCATGCCTTTCATGAAGTTGGATAGCCTCTGAGGAAGGACTGTATCCTGACCTATGCTTTGGAAAGGTCTTTCTGCACTGGGGTGAAGGGTGTGTACCAGAAGTGAGGGTCTGAACAGAGGAGATCAGTTAGAGCACCACTGCAATATCAGAAAAGAGGAGTGACCAGAGCTTCATCTGGGCCAGGAACAGTGCAAATGAAAAAGAAAATTGGAGAATCTGTGGGAGTTAGAGTTAAAGAGATCTGGTCTGATATGGAGATATAAGTAGGAGACAGCTAAGAGGTGGAACAGGAGACAAATAGGGGCTTTGGGATATGCTGAATTATCAAGCAGGTGGGGATCTGATTGGACCTTCTGGAGCTTTCTGTATGTGCTACAGTATAATACTCTGGTCAAGAACTTTAATTTTAGTTACCTAGACCTTGCTTTGAATCATGGCTTACTATCTTCCAACTAGCAATCCATGTGTTAACTGTTTTCATCTGTACAAGAGTGATAACATACCTTAAAGGATTGTGAAACTTAAATGACAACATGAATGTTGGAAGTGACTAGCACATTGTATAGCTATAATAAAGAGCATGGTTGGTATTATGGATATTCCCAGTACTTTGGGACTAGTGTAGCTACTTTTCTGTGTATTTCTGCTTGATTCTGTCATCTACAATTTTGTCCAACACAGTTTTCTAAAAACATATTCAGAACTTCAGTAGCTTGGCTTACCTGGCCATATAGTAGCCTTAGCAGTGAATGGAGTTGGGTGCCATCTTGCTGCTACCAGAGAATGGGAAGTAATGAAGCTTCCCCGTGTTTATGCTTTGATTCCATTCACTCTAGGTGCAGAAGGGGAATAGTCTAGGTTACCATGTGATGTGCAGGTTCTGAAGACATGATTCTATACTCTAAGGTGTGAGAAGTTGTGTTGCTAATAAACTCCTCAACCAAGAAGTGCTTAGATTGAGGTTAAAGGAGCCCTAAAAAGAGAAAGGAAGGCACAATAGAAAAGAAAGCACCAGTGATTCTAGTGTCACTTGACTCCCTTAACTATTTCTTGAAGACTTGGAAATGTGACCGTCTAAAAAAGCAGCAGTAAAAGTGACAAATGGGAAAAATTGTGATGTGGCTCTCAGTGAATCCCTGAGAACAGCCAATAGTATGAAAGGGACCCTGAAGGGTCAGTAAATTGCTATAACATTCCTAATTATTAGGTGTTGTGGGCTGACCTTCTCATTGGGAAATTTTCTTCCTAATTAAATATCCCTGCTCTGGACATACTCACAGGTCTGTGCTAATTCAACCAACAGTGGAAAAATATACCAAGAACTCTACTTTAATTGAAAATATAATAATTAGATTGTGAAAATTCTGCTCTTAATTATAGAGCCAGATTTTTCTGTTTCTAACTTATTTTCTTGTGGTATTATGCCCTGACAAAATTAATAAAGTTTCCGTGGATCTGTTACAGTTTTTTAAAACTCCATGGCTCTATCTGAACCTAGAAATGCAGATAGGATCCATGTTATTCCAGTTTTCTTGGATCTGTTTTCTACATTGTTGGGGAGTTAAACAAGTCCTTGTGTTGTCATGTTCAAGAATGGAATTTTAGTTCTTCTGAAATAGCTGGCATTCATTTCTGAAGTTGGTTAAGTAGTAGCTTCAAGAATTGACAGTTGCTAGGCATAGCATCTCCCTTGGATTTGGACAAGCCCCTGTTTTAATACCTATGCTTGAACTTGAATGTGCACTGGTGTCACCTCGAGGTTTGACCTAAATAATCTGGTGCCTGGGTTTCACCATTTTCACAGGTTCCCAGGTAGAGATCATGCTCCTGTTGGTGGAGCACACTGTTATAGTTTGGCTGTGGGTATCCCCCAGAAGCTGATGTGTAAGACAATGCAAAAGGTTTAGAGGAGAAAGGATTGGGTTATCAGAACCTTAACCCAATCAGTGAATCAGTCCCCTGATAGGATTAACTAAGTGGAAACTGAAGGCAGGTAGGGTGTGGCTGGAGGAGTTGAATCATTGGGGTCATGCCTTTGGGGTATATATTTTGTATCTGCAAGTGGAATCTCTCTCTCTGCTCTCTGATCATCATGTGAGCTGCTTTTCCCTATCACACTCTTCTGCCATGTTGTTCTGCCTCACCTTGAGCCCCAAGGAATGGAGCCAGCAGACTGTGGGCTGAGACCTGTGAAAACACAAGCCCTCAAATAAACTTTTCCTCCTCTGCAATTGTTCTGGTCTGGTCTTTTAGTCATTGGAACAAAAAAGCTGACTAAAACATATACCTTTACAGCACAATTCTGAAGAACTCTGCTCTGGCCCTTCCAGATCTTTTGCTTTCTCCGTGGGACTAAGAATCCACAGGCCCAAGGACTTGTGCCTATCCTCATTCTGTTACTCATTTTTCTAGATATTTCTGAGGATTCTCAGACCCCTAGAACTCCCTGCCCAAATGGCCTTATATCTTCTATGGGTTTTCCTTATTTCTCCAGGTCCATCCTCATGAAGTAGGTATACCCTGTGTGTGGAGTGGCCAGAGAACACCTGTTGTGGGGGATGAACAGATGTATACTGGAGTCAGAAGAGAATGGGGCAAGTCAGAGTGCAAGAATCTTTCTTGGCCCCATGTCTTTGGTGCAGAATAAGTTTAAGAAGTCTAAATCCAATCTGGCATTTCAGCTTCAGATTCTTTGAGGAATATTTTCAATTAAAGTAGAATTCTCAGTGTATTTTCCTATTACTTCTTGAATTAGTACAGACCTTTGAGCATGTTCAGAGCAAGACTATGTTAATTAGGGAGAGAATTTTCCCATAAGAAGGTCAGCCCACATTCCCTAATAATTAGGAATTGTATAGCAATTCACAGACACTTTAGGGCCCCTTTTGTGGTTTTCAAGAGTACCACTGGCTGTGAGGAATAGAGGAATCTTGTGGACAGAAGTTGGTTGGGCCAAACAGAAACTTGACCTTTGGTATCTGGGCTTCCATTTGTACTCTTGTCCTTGTTCTATAAATGCTAGAGCAGGTCTAACTGAAAGATGCTTTGTGACCTTGACAGAGGACTATCTTTTATCCTTTTCATCCTTTGACATTTTGCATGCATATTTCTTGATACACATTAGAAATAGTCAGATTTGTTAGGCTGCTACATATGGTTCTATACCCTTAGTTCATAGGATGGGCCATTCTGCCATCTTCAAATATATTTATAAACTGGCAAACAAGTGCTTTAAAACATAAGATTATTTGAAGTGGAGGAATTCTCTGAAGAAGAAAACAAGATGACATACTCCATTTCTTTTCCATTTTGTAATTTCCATAGACTTACATAAAAGTTACATTGGTAAGGTTACATTGCAGAGGACTGAAGATTCTAGTGGGTATGGGGGGTCATTCCTAAGAAGTTCAGAAAGGAGTGAAGAGGCTCCTGCCAAACCCAGCCTCTCTCGTTCTGTCTTAAGCATTCCCTTGTATTTTCAAAGGCTCTGTCAGTATGTAGTGAAACTCTGTGATTTTAGGGCCTTGGGTAACCATAGAGTGGCAGTCTGGGCAGTCCAGGTCTACCTGGTGATGGCATCAAACTGGGTGTCCTGTTTCTCAGGGCCACCTATGCTGCCTCTGCCTGACTTCCTGGCACTGTACCTGCTGGGTTCTTTTGAGTTTGCTGAACTTAATCTCTTTCTGGACTCTTGCTATTTGCCAGGCCTTTCCTGACTAGCTGGAGTCTATGCTGCTTGCCACATATATATTGGCAGGAAAAAACTAGAGTTTTAAAGAATAATTTAAAAACATTTATCATGTCACAAAAGAGAGAGGGCTAGAATCGTGGGAGGGATGTCTAACTGACCTCTCCATCGAGCTGCTTAACTTTTCTGCTATAACCGTTGTTCCTCTAGTGGTGGTTTTCCTTTGGTTCCATAAACAGTGTCTTTTTTTCTTACTTTTCTCTTTTCCCTTTTCATTTCTCTTCTTTTGACATTTTTAAAAAGGGAAGTAAAATTCATATGAAAAAATTGTTTTTAAGCATTCAGTTCAACAATGTATTCACAATGTTATGCAAACCTCACCTGTATATAAATTTGAAAACATTTTTGTCACCCCCAAAGAAACCCCCACGCACTGAGCAATAGCTACCCTTTCTTCCACCTCTCAGTCTGTGACAACCAATCATCTGCTTTCTGTCTCCATGTGTTTGCCTAGTCTGGATGTTTCTTAGAAATGGAATCATACACTACATAACCTTGTGCCTGACTTTCTTCATTTAGCATGTTTTTGAGGTTCATCTATATTGTAGTATGTATCAGTACTTTGTTCCTTTTTATGGTTGAATTATTTTCCACTATATGAATATATTTTGTTTACTCATTCTTCTGTTGATGGAAATTTGGGTTGTTCCTACCTTTTGTCAATTGTGGCAAAAATAGTACTGCTGTGAACTCATATGTAGTGCAAGTACTTGTTTGAAGTCTGTTTTCAGTTCTTTCCTGTATATACCTAGTATACCAAGGGGTGGAATTGCTGGGTCATCTGGCAATTCTCCCCTGCTCCCCTTTTTTAAATGTTTAGTTGTGGATAGACACAATATCTTTATTTATTTATTTTTATGTGGTGTTAAGGATCAAACCCATTGCCTCACATGTGCTAAGCAAGTGCTTTACCGCTGAGTCACAGCTCCAGCCCTGGTAATTCTCTTTTAACTTTTGGAGGAACTGCCAAAATATTTTCCACCACAACAGCATCATTTTACTTTCCCACCAGCAACATGCGAGTGTTTCAATTTCTTTATATCCTTGTCAACGCTTATTATTTTCTTTCTTTCTTCTTCTTTTTTGTTGCAGTGGTACCTCTCTGTGGGTTTGATTACATTTCCCTAATGACTAATGATGTTGAGCATCTTTATGAGTGGTTTCTTGATAAGATCAGTTGTGTGATGCTACAACGGCTGTGACTAAGATGCATTCTGTAGTAGGATGTTTAACTACCACAGCTGGGCATGTCTGGCCCTGCCCTTGCTTCCTTGTGCTCTCTGTTATGCCCTCAGGGAGTGTGAGTTATGTGAACTCCCAGTCCTGTGATCAAGTATGGTGGGGAGCACCCTTTTTGGCCTCAGGAGAAGACAAAATCTGTTGGAATTTCTAATTGCAAGGGGCATTTGACTGGTTTTAAAAATTTACTTCCCAAAGGTCCCAAGTGTTTCAAAGATGATTTTTAAGGTAGTGAGGGAAATATCAGTGAGCCCAAGACTTTGGGCAAGAAATGACTGATTTTATTTTAAATGAAACAATGAAAAATGTTTTCAGAATTAAATCTTCCTTTCTACAGAATACACTTCCTTTTTCTTTATCACCTTATAGTAATAGGGATATCACTCAAATGCCACAGTACATAGCCTACAGAACAAGTCTGGCCGCCTGAATGTAAGATTTTTCTCATGTGTATTTACAATGCTTGCATAAGGAATAAGACAAAAAGAAAAGAACCTCACACAATACGACCAGCATCTGATCCTTTGTTACCTTCACTGCTATCAGTATATTTATTTATTTTATATTATTCTCCCTTTGACTTTGTTCATTCATATATAGTATCCTGTATTTTCACTTGCCATTTATTTGCATGGACAGTATTAAAATATTACTTCATTCAAAAGCAGGTAGAAGTGATCTGTGGTCTTCGAATTAAGAAAAGAGGTTAGAGTTGGGGAACAGCAGCTGGAACTGGGTATGGGGGCTCCTGGAAAGCTGCTTATATTCTTTCTTGATCTGAGTTATATAGGTGTGCCACTTTGGGAAAATTCAACAAGCTTTTTCCTTATTATTTATACTCTTTTCTGTATATATGCTAGACTTTTTCAGTAACTATTTTACTGAAAAATAAAAAGAGAATGAACCCTGCTTCTTCCTCAGTGCTGTATATGTTCTCAATTTTAACAAAAAGTTTGCACAATATGAGAAAATGGAAAAGTCTTTGGTTCCAGTGGGAGAAAAATAAAGGGAATTAATTTTTATTGAGCATCTTTTTAATGAAGTCAAACATTATGCTACATGTCTTACAAAATGCATTATTGCCTTTGATCTTCACAGTAATCTGTGAAATATTGCATGTTATTTCCATCTTGCAGATGGAGAAACTGAGACTCAGAAAATTTTAAATAGTTGGGCTCATATAGCTATGTGTAATGGAGTCAGAAATGGACCTGAGAGGCTGTCTGCCTTCAAAGTTCTCCATGGCATGTGATGGTCTCTGTTACATAGTTGATGTTCAGTTATTATTTGTTAAACAAATGCAAGGATTAATTAGAAGAAAAGTGCTGTGCTGTCACTGATAAAGCTGGGTTGTGCTAGTTTGGTCTGGTATATGTTCACAGATGGGTCCATTGAAATGGAGGTGACAGGACCCTTATCCTCTGGGTTCCCCCTTCCTGGAGGCTGTAAGCTGGCCTTTCGACAGACAAGGCTGAAGGATCTTAAGAGTTACTGACAGATTGATGGCCTGTTAGCCAGAGTGTACCTTTCCTGCGAGGGTTCTGCTAGGACTGTTCTTATTTAGAGATGAATGTCTGAATGCCTCGTCTGCTTGAAAACTGGCAAGAATAATGGACTGGTTGGGAGGCTGGATTGAACAGGATTCTAGTGTGCTGTCAAATGTGATTGCTGAAATGATTTCAATATGAGCTTATCAGACTGTTTAGGAACAGAGAACAAGCACAGTACATGTTATTTATGGCATTCACACTCTTGCAGCTAGGAACAAAATATAGCATGTCCCAGGCTCAGATTTAAATTAGAATATTCTGGCGTGCACGCACAAATTAACTGAACAATAGATTTGAGAGACACGAAGATCCACAAACCTGGATAAGAAAGAATATGTCTAATTTTACAGTGCATTTTCAAAATGTTTCAATCCTCAAATGAACTGGTTGTCCTTTACCAACTGGAAATCTGAAAGGCATTCTAGTGTATCCAATTGTGAACTATTTTAGCAAATCTCCTGCTGTGAACAACTGCTGAATTACCTCCTTTTCTTGCGGCTTAAAGACCTGGTTGGATAGATCTTTCAGAATCTTCTGGAATCATTGTAGGGACTCTGCAGTGATTTAAGTATTGTTTGATTAAATAGATGTGTTCTTTTAGCCAGGTTACTAAATTGTGTCCTGGTAGATTGTAACTACTGAAGGAGTGGAATTAATTATAGTACAGCAAAACAAGGTATTTTTGTGTCCAAAGTTTTGGCTTATGTTTATTGTTGAGAGAAACATGGAGTAGGGCTGAAATTTGAAGGAACCCCATTGCTGATCCCCTCCCACATGTTCTTGAGCCATGAGAACCCATGGAATTTGGAGTGAGACAAATTGGGGTTTGAACCCAGACCCAACTCTTCCCCATTGGGTAACTTCTTTTTTTTAATATAAATTTTTTTAGTTGTAGGTAAACACAATACCTTTATTTTTATGTGTTGCTGAGGATCGAACCCAGGGCCTCACGCATGCTAGGCAAGTGTGCTACCCCTGAGCCACAACCAATCTTTCTCCTTTTCTCTTTTCTCTTCAATAAAAAGTGACAAGATCTATCTTACAGAGGTATTATGAGGAGTAAATAAGACAGAATTTACAGTGGTTGAGCAATAAATGTTAATTCTGTCACTTGCTTCCTTTTACCCTGGTAGTATGCACAGAAAAAAAAAAGATATTGGTAAAAATGCTTTAACATCTACTTTAAAAATAATCTTACAGGTATGGCTAAAGAAAATAGATGCTAAAATAGATACTAGTTAGAAGGTTCTAGGCTTGAAAGTGTATTTAAATTTTATTGTATAATTTTACTTGAACTACATTTACATACATATGATTTTTCCCCCTTCCCCTCCTCATTCATATATACATATGTGTGATATTGAGATATAGATGTTCCTCCTTTCTTGGGTCATCTCAAATTTTAGGGAGGAAATGGAGATCACTAAATTTGAAATACATAGACTCTGATGCTTTTTTGAATTTTCATACTTAAATACATGTTAAAAAATTCACAGTCATTGTGGATTCATGATAAATAACATAAAAGTATTATTTTTAGGTATGCATCAATGAAAATAAATTGTGTGTATTTGCTAGGAAAAATGAATGCCTCTGTCAATGTGGCTTGATAATTGGGACTGGTCTGTAGTGTATATCTACTGACTTGCTGTTTCTCAGCAAGTGCTTAATGGGTGTTTGTAAACACATTCACTCCAACTAAACCACAGATCTTTTAGCTGCTGGGATTTTGAGGATCTATACCTATGTACATTTATGATATTGGTGTTGAAGGAAGGCCTTTGTAAACTAACCAAATTCCTCAGGTTTTTTACCACCTGCAAGATAAGAGTTTTGGGGATCATGCTTTGACACAAAACATAGATTGGCATACTCTAAAATTTGTTCTTCTCTATCATGACTTTTGCTTTAAACATTATTTGCAATATTTTGTCCTAATTACAGTACAGAATAACTCATATCTCTTTCTGTATTGATCATTCCCCAAATAAACTTTTTCATTTACAAAGTTATCCATGGCCAAGAACTTTGATTTACATATTCTCAACATATTTCTCACCCCTGAATTCTTAGGAATATTTCCTTCTATGAGCTACCCTCTCAGAAGTTTTAAAAATAATGTGAAATTCATGATTAATTTGTTTTGTTTTGTTTTGTTTTGTTTTATCTAAAAACCTGGGTGAAAGTATTCTCAGCATATTCTGATATCTAGAGACTTCTGGTGTCCATCCAGTCATTCATTTACTCATCTCTTCTTTCAGCAAGCATTTACTGAGAATGTACTTGTACTTGTTCTGCTTAAGTGCTAGGGACCCATTGATGAAGAGGACAACCATGATTCTTGAAAGACAAAGCTTACTGAACAGTAGGGGAGATGGGTACCAATCAAAGAAACACAGAACAGAATTTGTCATATTTGTGATAAACAAGGAACAGTCTAATCAGGGAAGTTGGGAAGTCTGTGAAAATTAAGCTGAGTTACAAAATAAGAATAGGCACTAAGTAGATCTTGCCTATACGCTCTAAAGTCCTGGTGTCCATTCTTGCCCATTCCCATTGCTGGCAGTTATGAGGAGCAGGCCTCCTCCCATGGGCTCCCTGTGTAGCATGAGGTAGCCTATCCATCATACACTCTGAGTTCCCCAGAAGCTCATCTTTGTGAAAAACAGGGGAAATGAAGAGACAGAGTTTCTTGGGCTTCATTTAGTTCTGCCCTAATTAGATTTAAGCAGTGGCCACATGGAGCAGCCCCATCTGTGTCTGCTACCTTTGCTATTCCAAAAACTAATGGGGCTGATTCAAGAATAAGTGTGTTCCTACAGGGATACAAAAAAAGAAAATCAGAAAAAAGAAAGAAAAAGAAATTAATTAATTCTATCCACAGTCATTATCATGACCTGCATTTTGATTCTTGATGTGATGACAACCGTATTTGCAGCTTGTACAGCCGTGATCCTAATTAGAATGGAAACATAGCACTTTTGATAAATTTCCTTTTAGAGAAGGTTTATTTAATTCACTTTGCAGTCGCAGTCTGAACACCTGCAGACAGGCTGGGGGTTGCATGGATTTGGATGATAGAGAATGGCCTCTTTCTGGCACTCACCATCATCACTTTGGGGAAAATTAACTTTCACTGAGTAAGCAGTGCTATACAGCTATACTTCCCAAACCATCTGTGGAGGAGAAACAGTTTTTTCTTTTTAAATTTTAATCCACCATAAATGAAACATGATCGTATCTTACACAACTGAACTTGTGTGTGTTCAAAAGCAATGAATCTGATCTCTACCCTGTTCACTGAGAATTGAGGTCACCCAGCACAGCAATGTGAAAATGCTGTATGAGCTTCTGAACACTCCCAATATGTATAATTATCTCATTGAGGTCAATAACATATAGTTTTTGGACCAACATGGGCAGTCATAATGCTAATGGCTGTGTCTCCTTTTCCAGAGCTGAGAACACAAATCTAGTCGCTACCTTCCTGTGGGCCAATATTGTCTCCTTCTTTCCCCGCTGATCCCTTGTCTTATACAAAACTGGAAAGTTCAGATTCAGGATTTCACTTGACTTTCAGAGGCAGTACTCCTGTATGATCCACAGGATCAAACTTGTCTCAGCATAAAGAGGATTTCAGAGAAGTTCTAAGACTTTTGGTGGTTCTTCACCCAGAGTCATGAGTTTTGGGTAGTCGTTTTAGGAACAAAATCAAACATTTCTTTGGTGATATGTTTTAGGGTCTGATGACCAAGCTTGCAGGGCTCTTGCTACATTTTGCTCCCAGGATTTCTTTGGAAAACAAAGAAAAATAGCAGAATGGAGTTTTGCTTAGAGAAAATTTTCTGAATAGTTGTATGGCCTAATGCTGTGTTGATCACTGCATAGGACTTAAAGAGAACTTATTTTTGGTTACTAGGAACTTAGAATTTAAAATAAATAACGAGGATAGATCAAATGATGTACAAAGACTGGGTATTTAAAAAATTGTGTTTCAAAAAAGATTTGCTAACTGGACTTCAACATATAAATTAAACCTTTATAATTTATTTTTAAATTTGTTGGGATACAAACTATATGTAGAATAAATTATTTCCTTTAAAGGGAGAATTCAGTGAATTCTGCATACACTCATTATATCATTGCCACAATCAAAGCACATATTCAGCACCTCCAGAAGTTTCCTATGCCTCTGTGCAATCCATTCTCTCAACTCCTGGCCTCAGGCAACCACCGACCTGGATTTTGTCACTGTAAATTACTTTGCATTTTCTAGAGTTTAGATCAATGGTATCTCATTCAGATACTTTTTGTGTTTTGCTTCTTTAGCTGTTGTAATCATCTTGAGATTCATCCATATTGTCACGTGTCTCAGGAGTTCCTTGACATCCCTGAGCAGGATTTCACTGTGTGGATGCACACCATATTTTGTTCATCCACTCTCCTGTGAGACCAGTTTTTGACTGTTGTGAATAAAATGGCTATGAACCTTCAGGTACAAGTCTCAGTGTGGACACATGTTTGCATTTCTCTTGGGCAATGTCTAGGGAGGAGCTGACTGGGTCATATGTTAGGTGTATGTTTAACTTCTTAAGGAATCAAGACAGGGTATTTTTTATAAATCCCAGTCACTAAGTAACACATATATACTTGCATTTTGGGAAGTTTATTTTTTCCTACATGAATGGATAGAACCAGGTTTTGGGTGAAGGTAGGGATTTTCCATAAAAACACATGCTAGAAATGTGTTTTTATAAAGTAGATTCTCAGGGAAAACTGAGAGATGTGAATGAAGTGAATAATAATCATAGAGATCTCAAGCCAAGCTCAGTACCAGGGAACTACACCCCACCATTTCCTGGCTGGGTTACTTGACCTCTCTTGAGTCCTCCCTTTCTTCACCTGTGAAATGGGGTGGCCATTTTAGAAGATCATGTAAGAAGTAAATGAGAAATTCTGTCAGATGGTCTTAGCATGATGCCTAGGCCAAGTAAACTTTGAATATTAAGTTGCTGTCATCTTTGTTGCTATCTGAATTTGAGCTATCTGAATTATGTCACACCTGAGAAATGCCTAAGCTGTCTTGAAGACCAAAAATCCTAACCTGCTAATGTGTCAATATGTTGTTTTTGTGATGGTGTGTATACAGGTCCTATGTTTTGGCAAGGGAGTGCACCAAAATCACTGCTTTGGGAGTTTCAAATTTTAGAGACATGTTGCTTCAGATAAACTGAAGAAATTCAGAGTTGATTTGTGAATTACCCAGGTGAAGGCCAGCTGGTCACATG
Organism: Glaucomys volans; assembly: GCA_020662805.1. NCBI lineage: Eukaryota > Metazoa > Chordata > Mammalia > Rodentia > Sciuridae > Glaucomys > Glaucomys volans. The sequence goes on along the minus strand of JAJEJO010000257.1, from coordinate 787,368 downwards.
GCTAGGTCTAGAAAAAATTCAGAAAGCTGGGCAAGTGCTTTAGCTGAATGTTTCTGATAGAAACCCAGAGACAGCTTCTCAGAGCTGGTTCAAGGAAACTCTCTAGGCCCTTGGTATAATGTTAAGAGCATGGCAATGACCTCCTTATGTTAAATGCAGTGTTATGCTATACTACTTGAAAATGAGATTTTACCAGTGTTCAATAGTTGAACTAAAATTTTGAGTAGGGAACAGGGATGCTTGATTTCTAAGGCACAAAATAAATAATGGGAAGTTACCCAAGCCTTGATGTTATTGCATAGCAGGCTGATGGCCTTAATTTGTGTGTTTTCACTGGGTATAGGAGGCATTCTTGTCTCTACCTGATGATAACATGAACTCATTAAAATGAGTATCAGTCACATATATTTGGCTCAGATAGGTTTTGCAAAGGACAGTAAGACATTTCTTCACATTAAATGTTGCAAATTATTTAATGACATGAATTAGTTCTTCACAGCTGTTCTTTGATGTCCCACATTTTCTTGTTAGAACTATCCTCCAAACTTGATCTTTATTACTAACATAATATTGCATGGTTTATATACATGCATACACACACACACACACATACACACAAAGCATTCATATATATTTCACTGTGTATAATATGTAAAATGCTTAGGTGACAACTGCAGAGACTTTCTGAGTCTTTTCAGGGACTTGTCCAAGAATTGCAAATGCTTGGTTCTTGTTGCTCCTGAAAAAACCCTGCATCAGAAATGCAGGGTTTTTCAATCCCTAAGACCCACAGCTTTTCTCTAGCACATAGAAATCGCTGTGCTGCTCTATTTTTGGAATCATGAGCAGGTGGAAGTTGATTTGTGTTGAGTGTTACTGTGGCTGTGATCAGGAGATAGATGACCAGTATCATTTGCTTATATCAGGGTGGCAGCAAGAGAGAATTTGAAATAGAAGCCACCATGTGTGCTGCTGCTAATTATTTGCTTTGTTCTTGGAGCTCGGTACTAATTCATACAATATCAGACATTTATAATCTGGTGCTATGTAAATGACTGGGGAGAAGTCTAAAAAGTGTCTCATAGCTGGGCATTCAGGCTTATTGGAAAAGTTGTTAATTCTCAAGATTAAAACCAGGGTGAAAAGCCTGGTGGCAGAATCCATGTTACTAAATAGGTATTTGGATTATGACTCTTAGATGATATAAGGAGCTAGCTTAATTGGTTTAAAAGGTGAAAAATACAGTTCCAAAGAATTTTTAAAATTGTATTTCTTAACCCTAAGCAAAAGGATTGTTGAAATGTTCTCACATTGTCTGGGAGTTCAGATATAATATACATGTAAATAGACTATGGCATGTTTGGTTCAAGGGAGGCCTTGACAACCCAAATCCTTGCAAGGAGGAACTACAGCCTGCTCACAGCACCCAAGCCACCTTTACACCAGTCTTATTAGCAAACAGATTTTCCCTCCGGTTACCCCAGCTCTTCCTCCTGCCTACCATGCACACTCCTGACTTAGCATCCTTGCGTTACTGTTCCCTTCGTCTGGAATTCTGTTGTGTCTACTGACAAACTCAACTCCTTTAAGGTTGTGCTCAGATCTCACCTTCTCCACAGGACTCGCTCTTATCACCTTACTAAAATCATTGCCAGTACCTTCCCAGGCCCACCCCACTACCCCACCAATCACTTTGCTCTAAATTTTCTTCTTTTCTGTTACACCGACTTCCAACATTCCTTCAAATTTGCTTATCTATTATGCTTCCTGTTTATTGTTGGTTTTTCCTTGCTGTTCCTCCCCACTCCTCTCTCTATGGGCAGTAGTCTTTGTGATCTTATTTACTGATGGATTCATGTGGCACATGGTAGGTATGCATATGCAGTAAATATTGGCAAAGTGAATACATTTATGGTATTAGGTACTGGGGTTTTGGGGGAACTATATACACTGGGTGTTTAAGTTGCCAGGGAGGCTGTGAGATGGCATTAAAGATGTCCACACATGGGTTCTGGTTTCCGACCTGTGTGTGTCTTTGCTGGCTGTGTGATGTCAAGCAAATGACTGAACCTTCTGGGTCACTCTTATCTCCTGCCAATCCCAGAGGATGCTCGTGAGGGATAAAGAAGTCACAAATATGAAAGCACTGTTTAAACTTGAAAATGTCATCCCATTTCCCTCTTCATAATCTAAAGTTCCTCCATTCTTTGAGGGATGGGGTTATGAAAAATGGTGGAATGAGAATGAGACAGACATCATTATCCTACATACACATACGATTACATGAATGGTATGAATGTACATCATGCACAACCATAGAAATGAAAAGTTATACCCCATTTGTGTACAGTGAATCAAAATGCAGTCTGTAAAAATTTTAAAAATTTTAGAAAATGCCATCCCATATAAACATCCATCCTTTGTTTGAAGCTTTAATGTTGCAAAGGGCCAACATTGTTTATATTTTCACCTCCACACTTTGTTGTGCACCAAATGAGTCAAACTAGCATTTATCAACCATCTGCTAAATGACACTGTGCTTGGTGCTTTGTTCACACCATCTCCTGGACCCTCTGTACCCCTGTGTGAAGGAACTGCCATTACCTTATTCCACTAAAGGAATTTAAAAATGTGTGCCTGTTAATGTGCCAGGCACAGGAAGTATAAGGGCGGCCTGAACCCCGGCCTGTCTCATTCAAAGATTATTCATGCTTGTTCCTCTAAGCAAGAATACAGACAGGGTCTTTCTTTTTTAGTCACAGAAAACAGGTCTCTTTAGCTTGCCCCATTTGCCTGTCTAGTGAAGTGATTCCCAAGGGCCATGGGTCAGACTCACTGGGCCAGCGCTCTCTCTTCTCCACATGCGTATACCTACCTCCCAGGGGATCAGGCCTCACTGCCACAGCTGTTAGCAATGGACCCTCAGGTCCCAGAGTCTAGGTTGAAGACAGTTGGAGAGCTATTGCACTTTTGATTTGAAAACTACTAAGTTGCTCTCCTCAGCTTTTCCCTTCTCTAAACCCACTAATCTCAATCAAGAGCCCAATTACTGCTAACAACCTGTGAAGCCCCTTATATTTTAGTTTGTTTAACAGGCTCAATTTAATTCCAAGATGATAAACTATGACTTGGAAAATACCTCCCAAGTGTTCCTTTAGTTCACAAAAAGCAACCAGCAAGAAAAGCGATCCATCCTGTTTCCTTCCACAGTAATTCCTGTCAACTGTGGGTTCTGAGGACGAGTCTGTGAATTCCCACTGGGCTGCCAGTGCTGTCTCTCTGTCACTGAAGAGAGAGGATGAAAAACAGAGCCTAGAAATTAACCCTAACCCTCATCCTCATTGTTCATTTTATGTTCTGCCCTCCTGCTATCAAGAAAGGACAAGGGCTGCTTGCAAGCAAGGGTTTGTTTCATCCCTTCTTCCCAACCCCCACTTCCTTTCTTCCTGCCTTCTTTTCAGGATGTGCTTGAAAATCATGATTACTTTATAGGAAAAGTTTCATCTCTCTTGAAGTCCAAGCGTTTGAACATCCTTGTGTTCTTGAGGATTCCTGCAGTGCTGAGATGTTTTAACATGTGGATTCTTCAGGCTGGGACTGAAACTCAGGGGCAAGGCCTGCCCCTTTGGTTGCCAGGGGAGGAGCAAGTTAGAAGGTGTTCCTTTCATTCAGCATGGTCGTTGGTTGCCTCTCTGGGTCTTCCTGCTGATGTTCCAGTTACACTTGGAACTGACTGTCCTTTGCAGTCACACAGTGTCTGCTGGATTCTTTCCATTGGAGTCTTAGTCCCCATCCTTTACTATTGTTGAAAAGGTGTGGCTGTAGGAGCAGGTGTTTTGAGGCAGGGTTTTCCCCTTGCACCTTCTTGCACTTCTCTGAGTCATGCTAACACCAAGCTGTGATCCTGGGAGGTTATCTTTGCTTGTGACACTTCCTCTCCTGGGAATCCTCACAAACTTCAGATCTGTTTATCTCCACCCTAGACACCTGTCACAGACTGTCTCTGATCATCTCTACTCAAGAAAGGCTTCTGAGATCTACCCCACAAAATTTCTCCTTTTTCCAGATGTTGTCTTCACCCAGTTTCTATCCTTCATGCAACATTTATATTTTTCCTTGCATTACCGTGCACATGCATATTCCTACACATTGATTGTCAACTTCTTGAAGGTAGGAGCAGTGTACTTCTGTTGCTTCCTAGGTTTTCAGCTCCCAAATTGCGCCATCTGTTGGTTGAAGATGAGCATGTTCCCTGCCTTTTCCTGTTGCAGAGTGAAGATTGGTCAAGGAATAAATAGTTAAGCAAGTCTTTGAACTGGTTATAGTTAACTTCCCTACAACTAAACCAGCATCTCTCTTCATCTTTCCAAGCAAAAACCTCGACACTATACAGAGACGTGTACAAAGCCATCTTTTAATAAGAACTGACCTTTGCAAATATCTGTGTGGTGGTGCAGTGGGAAGAAACCTAGAACTTAGTGGTTTCTGAAGGAGAAAAGGTTTTCAGAAAAGAATAAAAGCCAAACTGCCTTTTTCTTTTCAGAAGCACTCAGGACCAGATGACAGGCACATGATGGCCGATTGAATGGTTGTTCCTCGACATTGAAAGCATTTTGCAATGTGATTGTTCAGCTTGCAGATCGGGTGTCAGAAAATCTCTCGGGCTGCATTGCCCATGAGTGAGACCTCAGCAGTTCCTTGTGCTGTTTAAGTGTTTGTGTTCACTTCAGTTATCATCTGATCATATGCCAGCTGGTAATGGGATTGTAGTGGCTTTGCACAACAATGGAGTCCTCAAAGGACTGAGAAAACATGACAGAAATGGTGAGTGGCAGAATCCTTAGATGTCTCATTTAATGCTGGGTGATTGAGTGCATCCATGTGGAGGAGTTTTTCAAGTCGGCATTAGAGCAGAGCAATTGTGGTAAAACATCAGAGCCTTCCCTGAACGAGATGGACTGGGTGGGCAAAGGCAATTATTGCAAACAAGCTCAGAAATCTCTAGGCAGAGGAGTTGCATTGTTTTTTAGCATTGGGGAACCTCTCTGTCACTTCACATGATTTCTTCTAAAATGCCCCTTTGGCATTTTTGGCCTGGTGTATTATGCTGAGCTCATCCAGTCTTTTTGTTCTGTTTCAGAATATATAATTCTTATTTATTTAATGTGAAGTGAAAATGAGAAAGTAAAGGAATCTCTAAGCTGAAAGCCCTGATATAGAAAGAAAATAAGAGCTGGACCAGGAGCTCTTTTTCAGAAACAATAGCAATTTCAGTAGTTTTGGATTCTTCCTGACTTCATGGTTGACCTCCATAGGAAATAGCTTTAGACATACAAGGCTCTATCAGATGACAGTGTTTTGTGGCCATTGACTCCCTGAGTGAGGGTAGTTGGGGTTAGCCAGTCATTCACTCCACTCAATTTACTTTGAATGTAATGAATTTGAAGTGGAAAATACGACCCATCTTTGGATTAGCATTAGGTCCCTTAACCAGAGAAGAAATGCAATGTGTAGGAAGGTTGTAATCGAACCACACATTAGTAACTTCCACAAAGCAGCCATTGAATTTGATAGGCAGTGCAGTTGGGACAGGATTTATCAACTGTACTATATTTATGGAATTCTTCTTTATCAGGGCCTGGTTGATTTTGCCAGTCATAATCACATAGTCATCTTCACAAAAGGTGAACTATTTCAGGTAGACTCATATATTTCTAGGTTAGACATGGATAGTTCAGTGAACACTGCAAATGAGAGTTTCCTATGTCATTTTTAGACTGTAAATATTTTATAGTTAACATTTTGTTAGCATAACTTGAAAGGACAGTGACATTATCTTGCTCTGCTATGAGTTTCTAGGAAAGGCAATATGGTGGAAAGGACATTGGAGAGAAGGTCAAAATATTTATCAGGATATTCTCTGATTTTGCTTGTTTTCCTACTCACATACCTGCATACACAGCTTCCCATGTCATGGTCAACAGACTAATTAATCCTTTAGATTCCCTTTCAAATGTCAGTTCCTCAGAGACACATTACCCAGTCTCCAGGTTAAGATTACATCATGGGCTTCAGTGCCTTTTATCCCATTGGTAGCTAAATCATTGGTTGTATAAATAACTGATTTATTATCTATCATTTTTATTAGAATGGAAGTTCCACATGAGAGGGATCTGCCCAGTATTCTCTAATCTTTCCCAGTGTCTAGCATGGCAACCTCCTCTGAATCAAAAAGATGTCAGTGATCATTTGTTGAGGAATGGATGAACAAATAAATGAGTAGTTGCATTGTCCAGCTCCTCCAGGATTCAGCCCTGTACACAGGGTTAGTCTTCTGACCCTCTCTAGGCTTTAGGGTGTACATTTATTCTTTAAATGCACTGGACTAGATCATTTCTATGTAACTGTCCTATGGCTGCCTTATCAAAATACCATAGACTGAATAGCTCAACACCAATTTATTGCCTCATAGTTCTACAAACTGGAAATTCAAGATTAAGTCTGTTGGCAGGGCCATGATTACTGTGAGAGCCCTAAGAAAAATCTTCCCTTGCCTCTTCCTAGCCACTCGTGGTTGTGTCAATCCTTGGCATTTCTTGTCTTATTGCTGTCTTACTCCAATTTCTTCCTCTGTTTGCCCATGGCCTCCTTCCCTCTGTGTGTCTCAGTGTCCCTCCCTTTCCTATAAGGACAATCGTCATTTTACACTCAGGGCCCACTCTAATCCAGTATGACCTCATTTTAACTAATTACATCTGTAAAGATCCCTTTTTCCAGATAAATCATAGTCTGAGGTCCTAGGTAGACTTGAATCTGGGGTGGAAGAGTGGTGTTATTCAACTCAGTATATTCTCTAAGGCCTCTTCTCGACATTTTCTGGTTCTGTGACTTGTTTCTACAGTTGTCTTCCCCAGTATTCAAAGTCCTGTTATCCTCATGCTGGTCTTAGAAACACTGCAGGTTCTGTTGAGACAATCCAGGGGTTAGTATTATAGCCACCAGCAAGGCAAGTATCAAAGCTTACTGGCTAGGGGCTAATGTTGAGTCCAGATGGAAATCTTGATTTGGGGGCCTCATGTGAAATCTCTCCTACAGTGTGTCTGCCTTTTACTGCCCATGGCTTTCTCAGAATCACTGTGAGCCTTCTGTCGGCCGCCATGTCTTGCACTTTCATGTTGAGTCTAGCCTGCCTGGAGCAGTTCTGATGCTTGAAGTAGTTATGACCCCCAGGCTTTTTAGTTCTAACTCATGACCTCCCTTTGGTATCAAAAGATTAAGCACTGACTAGAAAAGCCAGGGAAGATGTGGCCTAATATTTCATACCTAGAAAATTCTCTAAGCTAGTAATAGTACATCTTGAGCCTCTCTGTATTCTGAACCATAGAGAAGCCAAATGACCCCAGTTGAAGTCCTGCTGTGTGTAAGCTCTGGATACAGGTGATAAATGTGTACATGTGTACACAGATTAGTTGTATTGACATATTTAAGTGCTGCAATCATGTAGAAAGAAACAGCACATCTCTAAGGACAGAAATTTGATAATATCATGAGACTGTATGCTTTGAATGTTAACATAATTGTCATTGCTTCCTTGGATATTGGGAATAAAAGTCACAACAACCTTCAAAAGAGAAAATATACAAAGAAGAAATGGAGTATGCTATGGAAGCAGTTTTTAAACTCTTAGGCTATCTTAAAGTCTATCACTTAATCTGTAGTGGCTCTTCTCCTGTGAAATTCTTGTGCTGGTGCTTAGAAGGTAGGGGAGGTGGGAGATCATGTGTCGCCAGAGGACATAATCAGTTCACAGGCATTACCATGCTGCAGTATGAACTGTTGCCAAGAGCAGAAGATTCCCAAAGGATAGCTCTTTTCCTATTTAAGAATCAGAGATAGGTGAAGATCCAACATGTGAACAAATATTGGAAGAAGACAATTCAAGAGAGATGGTGGTTGAGGTCTTCCAGGTCCTTCCCTGACAGCTTCCCTGATATGTAATTTGCATAAAGATGGAAAGAAGAATGGTTTTGTAAGCTAGTTAAACAAGATGATTTTCAGAATCCTCAAGCAATTATACAAGTATTTAGCTAAGTAAAAATATCAAGAAAATTTTATATGCTCATTTTCCTTTTGGGAATTATCAGAAGGAAGTTAAGAATGATCATTGACCTTCTTTCTTTGTGTCCCTAACACTGGTAAGAGAACAAATACAACAGTTACTGGAAATAATTTATTTTACCTAAATTTTCTAGACCCTACATTGGGTGCCTAAAATGTGTAGGGTTATTTGTATTCACATTTGTCTACTATTTATTAGTAATTCATTGATTTGTTTTTCCATGAGGCAACCGTCAATGCTCCTAGTATGAGGAATTTTAGTTAAGTGCAACAGAGACATCAGAGGTATGGAAAACACTGTCCTACACTTAAGGGGTTTGCAGCCTAATGAGTAGGTATGAAGTAATAGTGCAGTGTTTTAGCCCCTATCCTTGTGAAATGCTTTGGAATGACACATATAAAGGTTAGATGGGGTTCTGTTGTACATTTAACATTTTTTTTTTTCATTCTCCACATGATGTTTGTTTTACAGGAAGGCTTTCTGCAAATGGAAGAAAAAAAAAATCTCAGTGCCTCTAATACTTCCCTCTCTCCTGTCACCTTTCTGACTTCTGCTGCCAAAAGTAATCATTTTTAATGAGAATTCTTAACCATAAAAATCTGACTTTTGAAAGCAGTGCTGGAAAGAGAGACCAATCTCTTGGCGGGCGTGTCAAAACAATAAAAAAAAAAATAAAGTTAAGTGCAGATATGCCCATTTTCCCATGAATCCCTCGAGTTTCACAAAAGTCATGGCACATGAAAATGAAGTGTGGGAACAAGGTATTCAGCCTCTCCAAATCCAACTGACCCGAAGACAGCTATTAACCAAAAATCAGTTAGAAAATAAAGATCATACAGCAACTCCCTCTGAGTCAGTGAGGTCAGCTGGACCAGAGATGGCTCAGGCAGATGGGGTGCTGGATCTTAGAATCTCTTCCCTGCTTGAGCAGCTTTATGTGCTAGACCTTTTGCAAATCATTGGTAGCTATGAGTGGGCTACCGGTTAATCCCTGTGATCAAGTGAGGGCACCATGTGTTATGTCATGCAACTTCTCATCTGTTCCCCAAGGCCTTGACCATAGGACCAAAGATGCTGCCTGTAGGCCACTGAATGCCATGTGCCTCTTAGAAAGGCATGTAACAATTTATACACACACACACACACACACACACACACACACACACCACACACACACACATTGTCTTCTGGGCCTTTGCTTCTGTTTTTAATCTGTCATTTGTCTATGAATTCATTGGCCATAGAATCCCTGGTTCTTACTCCCTTTTCTCCCTAGGGGTGGCAAGACTGCTCTTTAAAAGCCAGATTCTCAAGGCCATGCATTAGCAGTTGCCCACTCCCCTACCTGGGTTCCAGAAACACTTTGTATGTATAAAACTGGTATATATTTTAGGATTCTGCTTTACTAAAGAAATTTGCAAATAGGGTTTTCAGAGCCTCAGAATTCTACAGGTGTAGGGGAAAAAATGTAAGCAAGTGGTAAGCCATCCTAGGCACCCCCCTCCCCCACACACCAGACCATCTTGAGTACCTCCACATTTCCCTGTTAAAGGAAGCGCTGCATTCAGCTTTCTAAAGATAGGAGGGTACAGAAAGCAAAGGATATTTTTGCACACGATCTCAGCCACTTAGGGCACCAAAGCAGGTGACTTGCCAGGGAAAGTTTGGAAGATGAGGCAAATTCAGACCCCACCTAACATTTCTGGAGCAGATATATCTTTTCCTCCTCTTTGGACTTCTCAGTGGTACCCAGGTGGTCTCAGTGGTAGACTCTAATATGGAACCCTGATGGAGAAATGGGACATATGGGGACTTCTCTGAGGGAGAGGAAAGATACTGTGAGGCAGACACCATCCAGAGAGGTTCACATTTAGGAAAAAAATCACATCTGTAGATTTGTAAGGTAGGCTATATTAACATCCTCCATTTTTATAATCGAGGACACTGAAGCTCAAAGATTGAGTAGCTTGGCCAGGTTGTATAGCCAGTAAGTGGCAGAGTTGAGATTAAGTGACCAGGTATTTGGGGCCTGAATTTGTGTTCCTGACCAGTGGTTCTTGGTTGAGGGCTACTCTTTTTTGTCACTGCCTCCAGGGATTCCCCAGGAAACTTACCTGGAGGTATGCTTGACTGTTAAGCTGGTGCAGAGCAGGGTACTACTGGAATCTAGTGAAGAGAGTCCAGAGATGCTGCTGAACCCAACAGTGCAGAGAATAGCTCTTCACAATGAATCATCCTATGGAAAAGGTCACCAGTGCTGAGGTAGAGAACCCCAGCTTTACGCTCCATGGAGCAGGTTAGCAGAGAAAAACTTGGAAGTGTAATGGGCTTCTTGTGTTCTTTGGCATCCACTACTTGGATGGTCTCCTTTGTGCTGTATGACCTGGGCAAGGGTTTCCAGACCCCTTCTCCTCCATGTTCCCTAACTAAAGGGGCTTCTTCTCCATTTACAGTGAAACCAGGTGAACCTGGCTAAGGCTGGAGGATGTGAGGCTCCCCTTGTGCCTGAGACTGCCAGATCCCTGAAGGTTCAGCCCACCCCTCTAGTGGCACCTGGCTTGTTTTTCAAAAGCAGCACCTTGGCTCTTGTTTCTCTTCCTTGCTCTGTCTGAAATCGCTATTTCTTTGCCAAATATAACATAGACCTGTGGGGAGCTTTAGAACAATCTTCGACTCCAACTGTGGCCCCAATAACCTGGCCAGTATGGATGAGCTGCCACCACTTCCCACCAATTCAAGGCATGAAGCTGGTCCTACTTCTTCTCTGCCAAGAGAATCTGTGGAGGCTGCAGGTCTCACACCGTGGGCCACTGGCTGCACCTTGCTGGCCAACAGGGATACCACCTCTCTTCTTGAGTGGCAGCTGGCGCCTGTCACACGTGTCCTGGTGGCGTCTCTGTTGGAAGTGAGGAGTGATCCATGCCAGCTGGCTTGTCAGCTGTCACAATAAACAATGAGCATGAACCACCTTGTGTCTGCGGCACAGCTGAGGGGCTGTCTTTGCACACGGGCTGTGCGAGGGAGGTGGGCAGCCTCCTCATGCTCCGTATGAGCAATTTCCATTCTGTTGTTTTCTCTCGCACATGGTGTTCTGGAACGGCTCTGGAAGGAGAGAGAGGGAGAGACTGACTCAGTGTTTTAACTTAGCTTCTATGAGATTCATCTTTAGATTCATCCGTTTTTTTGCATGTAAGACAGGACAAAGAATTTCAGAGAGTCAAGCGGATGAGTTGCATTTGTGACTCCGGTAAAAGAAAGCATCTCACAGTTTCTTGAATGCTAACCCCAAAAGAACTCTGTTGCTGCAGTGGGAAGTGCTCTGGGCTGTGAGTTTAGAGAAGTGCATCCTAGCTTTGACTCTCTTGAGCCAAGTTCATATCCATGGGGTAGGTCATATTATGTATCTCTATCTCCATTTACTCATCTGCAAAATGTAGATACTGATATATTATCACCTTTAAAGTTTCTTTCAACTCTCAAAGTTCCTGGCCTTAGAGTTCAATTCATAGCATTGAGTCTGGAGTTGGAAGGCTCCAGATTCCCAGGCTGTGTCCCTTTTCATGTCACAGAATTCCTGTAAGCAAGTACATGAATCATGTCCTCTGAGTTGCTCACACTCTAGATAGGTGAAAGAAAATAGAGTCTCATGAGAGGTTCCTGCTGATGCCATATAAGTTAGCCCTTGCTTCTATGTTAAAAGAGGTCAAATTGAGGACAAGGGAGCACCTGAAAGTAGTGTGGCTTACACAGTCTACAAACCCTGCCTCTTTTATCCAGAGGGATCTTAAGGCAGGGGCTAGTCTTGAAGGTAAGCTGGGAGCATTTTGAACACATAGCTTCTGCCCTCTCTTCAAAGAATGAAGGCAGGGGAAGGCACTGGTCACTGTGCTTAGGACTGGTATTCATGCTGGGGGCTGATGGCAACCTCAGCCTACCTGAGATGCTGGACTTGTCCTGATGAAGAAGTTCAAGGCCACTAAACAAATATAATTTTGGAGCCTGCTGTGAGCCAAGTATCGTGCTTCATGCTGAGCCAATGGAAACGATCCTCGGGGATCTCATATCATTCCTCTGAACCATGTAAAAACTAGACCAACCCCTCTCTCATCCACTCTTAGTCAAAAATCTTTCAAAGACCGGAAGGGTTTTCTAGGATTGAACTTAGATAGAACGAATGTAAGAAACTGAAACAAGGGCTCTCTTTGGGCAAATGGGAGCTTAAGTGCAGAGGGAGCATGTGCCTGCAGCCCTGGGTTCACAGAAAGAAGCTCCCTAACAGAGGGCTGGCCTTTGGTCTCAGTGGCTTTCACTGTTTCACAGAAGACTGAGATGACACCCAAGGGCATTTGGAGATAAACAATAGCCTCAAGAACATCTGTGATTGCTCCCCAAGCCCTACAGAGCAAGAGTATAAATATGTACTTCATGATTTTTATGCTCTGCATATACCTTCCTTGATGATTAGACATGTGTTATCTTTCTTTTATGTATTTCTCGTGTGTGTGTGTGTGTGCACATGTGTGCATCCAAGGATTCGTAGTTGCCCATCTATGTCTTTCGTAGAATCTGAAATTTTACCACCAAATATGTATTCCTTTAGTTTCTGTAATTTTTTGCCTAAATTGTTGATGAATCATTGTTGAGATTTCAACGACCCCTAGGACTGTTCGCTCCTGTAGCTGAGACCTTATCAGAGTGCATCTCTTACCTGTGGTACAGAATTGAGTGAGGATATCCAGGGAGAAGGAACTAGCAGGAACTGGGGTAAGAAAAGGAACCTTGAATGAGGAAGAGGGAGAGGGACACAGAGAACTTTGGATTTTCCTTCTCTCATTAGCCTGGTACAGGGACAAAGAAAGATGTCCTCAACTCATATCTTGGCTGTTTTGCTGTGCAATCAGAAGGAAGGCACGCAGGGCTTTTCGATACTGTTCTTTCTAATCCTGTATACCCCTTCTCTTTTACAGGCCCTTGAGGCAGGGCGGCACCCAAAAGGATTAATCAGGGCTGAACCAAGCACTGGGGCCTTGTGAGATATTTGGTTGTGCACTTGCTTTCTTGGGCTTTTCTCCTAGTTGTCTTTTCCTCTGGAAGGATCAGTTGGACTCATGATCTCAAGGTTATTTCTTATAAAAATGAACCTCTGAGTTAGTCCCAGAAGTGCCTAAGGCACCAACATATCATTGTTTTATTTTGACTGACAGCAAAGTACTTAAATGATGTTGGGCATTGACTGTAACCTGGTCCCTTCCCTGGGCAGCTTGCATCCCGTGGATTTCATGAATCATTTGTTACCTTGTAGTGTTTCTTTGAGTAAAGCAGCACCACTAGGAGTTTTTGATAAATCTATGCCTTTATTCTTACCTTTGGCCTATGTCATTACTGAAGTCTCATCATAAACTCTTACCTGAAAATGTTGGTCTTCAGAAGAAAGGGCATGGCAGTTTTAGAACCACTCAACTAGGTTTTAATCCTGAACTCTTTCCTTTTCTTACTAAATAAACTTGAGAAAGTCTTTAAGACCTATAAACCTTGATACTTTCATCTGGACCATAGAGATGATGATATATTCTTAGCCACTTTGCTTTTTTGCCTTCTCTTAGCCTTTTGTGTGCCCAAGTATATATATCTACATATATTTATATGCATATATATGTATGATTGAATAAATGAATGACAGGTCATTTTTTGTAATTGTATAGCAGCAGGTTAAATTCTTAGCAGTAGGATTATTTGGTAAAATGTAACATATGCATTTGAAATTTTGATGAGTGTGAGTACTTAATGATTTTAAAGGGCCAGGTGTTTGTACCTTTCTTCCCTGTCCTTTTCCCCACCCCTTGCCCACAAACCATTTGTGGTGTCCACAGTACGGTTGGGCCAGGACAGTGGGGTAGATTACTAAAGGCCAAAGAATATGCCCAGAGAGGGCATGTGAGAGATATGATTTACTGGGGAAAGAGATCAGTGGCAACAGGGTGAGCATATTGCACCTCTCTCCCTCACCAATGCTTTGCCAAGCAGTGCCTCCTCTTCCCCACAGCATTTTCTGCAGTGGCAGCCACCCAGGTGAGTGACATATATCCTTTCCACAGTGCTCTCAATTCCACCCCAGTCCCTGCTTAGAGACAGGTTTTATATTTCAGGCTGTAGATACAGTGACATCATCAGCATTATCTTGCCTAGTTTGCTTCTGTGACCAGCATCCCAAGGAGCAACTGTCCTGGTATATGTGCAAGACAGTAGCTTTACACAAACTTGCCCTAGTTCCCAGTGTACATAAGAGGAAGCCAGTGTCCTCCAAGACAATATGTATCTGGACTTTCCATCCCAGCATTGCTCTCAGGATTCCCTTAACTTGGTTAGACTTGGGGGAACAGAAAGAGGGTATTCAGGGACATGGTGTTTTCTGTCCCCCTTTTCTTTAGGTATGATACACCATCTTAGGTCATCAGATGTTCCTCTCTCAGTGATATTCTCAAAGCATGACTTGAATTAAATAATGAGACATTTTTATAAACTGGCTGCTAGCTAAATTATATTCCCATCAGCTGGTTTACCCACTTTACTTTATTTTCAAAAATTCCATATGGATGGCTAAATGTGATTTAGAAATACTCTGGGTTTTTTTTGAGACATATGACTAACTTTAGTTAAAACCAGTGCTTAGAATAATCCGTGAAAGGAGCTTTCATGCTGTTTACCTGTCAGGCAAAGAGGTTGAAAGAGAGGATTTACAGCAAAGAGCCTAATACTGTACATCCAGGTAGAAAAACATGCATTCTACAACTTTTGTGGAAAGTCCATTGAAAGCACAGAAGAGACAAAGGTGGCTCACATATTTTTTCCCACAGTAGCTGCAAATTGAAGAGTGAGGCAGGGCCTGTGTGGATCTGTAAGGATGTGATGTCCGTGTGCAAACACACATCTTTATTCTTCGGTTGTCTCACATTTCTACTTGTCCTGAATGACTTCCAAACATGGTAGTAATAGACTAATTCAACAAATGACTAACATACAATTAAAGGGATGGAAACCCCCAGAGCCTCAGGATAGAGTTATTTGCCTAATATATGGGTAAAGAGTTCTTTCTCTCTGGACAAGCAACTCATATAGATATATTCAAGTATCTTCAATGACAGTATCATTTTTATATGGTGTGCCATTCTCTTCTTGGCAGATGTTTAGATAATTTTCAAATTCTTTTTTCTATTGCAGTATTTGATAATCATGACAGCAGCTAACATGCTTATGGTATTTAATTCTTAAAGGCCCAAATCCTTCACGTGCATAATTACTTAAATTATTTCAACAAATCTATGAAATAGGTACTATTCTTAGCCCTACTTTACTGGGACAGTTTGAGGCATAAAGGGCTAAGAGACCCAAGGTAACAATTAGAAAATTGGAGAATCGGGATTTGAACTCATTATGTTTAGCTCCCATGGCTGTATTATTATCCATTGTGCTATTCTGTCTTCTATTATCTTTTTGTGTGCATGAGTATGTGTGTGTCTGTGTGTGTGTGTGTGTGTATATATATATATATATATATATATACACATACATGTATATGCACAGATGAATAAATAAATGGTAGGATATTCTTTTATTGTATAGCGGTAGATTAAATTCTTAGCAGTGGAATTATTATGTAATGTTATATGCATTTGAAATTTTGGTAGATATTATCAAATTGCCTGCCCCATCTCCAATCCCCCAAATAGGATATACCAGTTCACTCACCTAAAACAGTTTTTTCAAGACTTAAAAAAAAAAAAAGGACAGCTTTAGATGCCACTAGAGATACAGAAATGACATAAAAATGTATGAGGTAGAAGCTAAAGTTCAAATGTTTTTTATTACAACCCAGAATGAACTGGAGAATTCACCATTGAGAACATCTAAATTGAAAAATTATGGATTTTAATCCTACTTGGATTTCCTGTGCTTCTTTGAGAAGGTTATTTTACTTCATTTCTTCATTCATTCACATTTTAAATTTGTGCCATCATGGAAATAATTACACGATAGAGCCAGAGGCAAATATAAGCATATTTAAGAGTTGATATTTTAAGTTTAATAGAATGGAGGTTACTAATATGTACCTTACAGTGTGATTGCAAGAATTAGCTTAACATATCGAAGGATCACACAATATCTGCTCAGTAAATGTTAGTCTTCATGTGTTTCTGTTATCTCTGATGTGATATGGTTAATAGGCAGTATCTCTATTTTTAGTGTGCCCCTAAACCAAGAGACCTGCATGAGAGCCGCCCCTAGATCTGCCATAGCTATGGTCAGTGACGTCAGACATCCCCTATCTGTACCCTTCCTATAGATCAGCATTTCTGGTCTCTTGATGACTCTTCCAGTTGTGTTCATACAATGGTATCTAGCTGGGTCCTTCTTTCATGTATTCACCTTTTGGCTGTTTGTACTAGCTAGTAACTCATTCCCCAACCTTGTCAGTGCAGACGTCATAAGTATTTGTGGAAAGATTTAGGAAATTGGTGTATCAGAGTTCTCTGCCTGTCCCATCATTTCCATCTAGTTTATTATTTTCTTACTTTAAAGTACACTACTCTGTTGATCTACCAAATGCCAAGGAGTCTTTGTCTTATTTACCACCCTCAGTTTGGTCACCATTTAATGACAAGGAATTGTTTTGCTCATGTTTTTAAAACTGTTCTCTTGTTCCCCACATAGAACGTGTAATTCTTCTTTTGCAGCCTAACAAATTACATTTATTTGTTCATGTGTGTTCCTTGAGTAAAATTGGAGCTTCACAAGGGCTCCTTCCTAGCACTGAACCCGCCATGGATAGGTTGTCAGCACAGGTTGTTGACAACTTCATAATGTGCTGCACAAGGCATCCAGTGACAGCCCTTATAAATGGAATGTTCTAATGAATGAGCTCTGTTTAGATCTCTGCCTTAGCCACAAAAGATTTTCCGGAAAACCTTAACAAACTTCACCTCTTACAGGGGAAACTATTACATCTGCACCCATGAGAGAATTTTAGAAAGTTGTTAGTTTCATCCCTAGAATAAACTGTTATTGACATTGATGCTAATTTCTTCTTGTCAGCTCACCATCATCCATATTAGTGCTTTGGGAATTTTGTGTTACGTGTGTTCTCCAGTGCTCTGGAGCTTTCTTTGGAACTGACAAATGAAGCTTCCTGAAATGATCCTTCAGGTTGCTTTGGTATTCAGGTTTGCAGAATGGCAATGGAGAAACTTATGGGTACTTGAGGCATTGAGTGAGGCAGTAGAAGAAAGTCCTGGTATCTCAGAGCTCTCAACCTGATTTTCTTTTTGTTTTTCATTGTGTATTTAAAGGGTACACCTCTGTAAGAGTGAGACAATCAAAGTGCATGCCACTGTCTTCCTCAACCTTTCTTTTTGTCTGTAGTTTGGTCAGAGAGACTCGAGTTTAGGTTTGTTTCTTCCTCCCCTCCCTCTTCTGCCTCCTTCCTCTCCCTCTTCTTTCTCTGTTTGTGTGTGTGTGTGAATATACACACTACGCCATGGAGAAATCTATTATACTTTCTTAAGCCTCTATGACTAGTTGCTTGTTGTATAATGCAGGTTCTAGATAAAGGTAGTATATTAAATTAGGAATGCTTCAGTGCTTGGTAACATCAAACAGTGGCTTTAAGTAAAGAGGAGCTCTTGTTCTCACAATAGTTTCCAGGGATGGGCTAGTATTAATTTGTCTTAGTGACTCAACAATGTCAGAGTTCATGCCTTTGACATTCTCTTGACCTTCTGCTCATTGTGACAAGACACCTATTCAGCTCTCACCGTCATACATTCGAGGTAGAAATGACACTGGTCACATTTTCCCTTTTTTATCAGGAAAGCAGAAGTTTTCCTTCAACATTCTCTTTCTCCCAGCAGACATCCATGTATGCCTCATTTTCCAGAACAAGGTCATCCTGCCATCCTCAATTGCAAGGGAGCCTGGGAAAGCAGGTTTGTCTTTCAAGCCACTGTAACGTAACGGAGCAAAGAGGCACAAGTTGAGAGTGACTTTGAGGCAACCCATTATTAGTATCTTCCATAGGTGACAGACAAGTCTCAGGTGAATACAAATCATAGGAGAGTATAAAGCATAAAGGTGGTTTAAGAGATGGGAGATGGAGCTTTATGCATGTCCCAGAACAATATTGCAGTTAGATAATATACAACCAGGGTGAAGTCCAATCAGTGAGTAAATTTGTTTTCTATTGCTGCTCTAATAAACTACCACAAATGCAAATAACACAAATTTATTATTTTGTATATCTGGAGATCCAAAGACTAGAATGAGACTTGCTGGTAGACTTGGTTCCTACCTGAGGCTCCGAAGGGAGAATCTGTTTTCTTGCCTTTCTGAGCTTGCATGAGTCATTTATTGTTCTTTGGCTTGTGACCCCTTTCTCATTCCAATCCAGCCTCTTGTTTACATTGTCACATCTCTTAGTAATTACTGATCTGCTGTCTTCCTCTTATAGAACACTTCTGATTAAATTGGGCTCACCTAAATAGAATAGAAGATATTCTCTCCATCTCAAAATCATTAATTTTATCACATCTGCCAAGTCCCTTTTCATGTTCATAGGTTCTAGGATATGACATGGAATCATTAGAGGGGCCATTATTCATCAGGCCATAGTGAGACTGGTGCAAACCATCCAGGAGGCCAAGAAGAAGATCATTGTGGGATAATGATAGTGTATTTGTGCCATAAAGAATAGAGACCAGATTGGGCAGAATAAAGTTATATATAGATGGCCTAGCCACATCACAGACACGATCCCTACTTGCCTTTCTGAATTTGGATTGCTGAATTCCAATATCTGCAAAATGTATCATTTTAAGCATTCCTTGCCATGCAGGATTCGTCAGTGGAAGCTATGATGACTGACTGCTTACTTGAATGCCTAAAGCTATTTAGAAATTAAAAAATTTAAAAGAAGGCCTAATTTGCAGTCTTTCATTGGCTTTTCCCCCCCTTTTAACGGAATTGAGCAGCAAGTAAACATGTTTACAAACACAGTTTCAAATGGGAGAGACCAAAAAGGAATACCTTCATTAACATTTTCCATTAACACAACTTGTCTTGTGTTATTGCTTAGTATTGTTTTGTATAATGAATCCAAGTTTTAATTGGGTAGAAGAATTTATTTTTTTCCTGGAAATTCCATGAGAATAATTAGAACTCCCCCATTTAGATATACATCTGTGTCTTTTCTTTAGGTAAACTTTAATCTTTGACAGGCATATAAAATTTGCAGTCTTAAGTAATGGATGAATGATTCCTTGCCAAAAGGTTTTTCTTTTTCTTTCTTTCTTTTTTTTTTTTAATAGGAAAAAACTAGTCCTTATTTATCCCTCAGTTTGTTCATTCACTGATTCATCTGACATCATTCAAGAATCTGCAACATGTCAGGCTCACAGGCTCAGTAATCAGCAAAAAGAACAGGAGGATAACTAGATTGTAAGGTCTTTGAGAGTAGGAAGTAGGCCCTATTCCTGATCAGCTGAGCAGATAAGCAAGACCTGTTGTTGTGCATCACGTGGTTGAGCTGAATTTAAAACACAACCCCTGGCTACAAAGACCTCACAGGCAAGGGAGGAAGGACATATAAATAGAAACTCTAACAGAGAGCTTTGTGAAAGTACAGAGAAGAGGTGATCAGAATTGTCAGGGAAGACTTTATGAAACATCTGGCATCTGCTGATTTTGAAAATATAGGAGGTGGCCAGATTGAGACTGGAGGAACATTTGCCAGGCAGAGGGAGCTGCAGGTACATAGCTCATCTGTGTGTTTGGGGGTCTGATAATATAGGATTTCACTATTCATGTAAACAGTTGGTGGTGGGAGAAAAGGCTGTAAAGGTAGTTGGAGGCCTGGCGGGGAAGAACCTAGTCTGCTTTGGTAGTTTTTATTTTATTTATTTTTAATTTTTTAAAAAATTTTTACAGACTTCATTTTGATTCATTGTACACATATGGGTAATCTTCATTTCTATGGTTGTGCATGATGTACATTCATATCATTCTTGTTACTCACACATGTGCATAGGGTAATGATGTCTGTCTCATTCCACCATGGTAGGTTTTATTTTATCCTATAGGAAACAAAGTCTACTACAAGCTTTTATTTTATCCTATAGGAAACAAAGTCTACTACAAGCTTTTCTTATTAAACTTTTGGAAATGATGAAATGTATCCTTATTAGAGAATGAATGTAATATATATTTTTTCTTTCTAAAATTATAATAATAATTTTATTTTAAAAACTCTGATAAGTTGACATCTGGCTTGAGAGAAAGATGAATACCAATCTCTTACAGTAGCAGATTCTATCATGCTGGGGAAATTGCTATTTTAATTTTATATTAATAAGTTTCTTGCTTTTCCTCAAAGTTTTACCAAATATGTATTCCTAAAGATATATAATTTGGTTTTACCTGAAGTATGTATAATAGAATGATACTAAATGTATTTGTTTTGTGATTTTCTTTTATTACTCAGCATGGTTTTGACTGATTTTGTGTTGACATGTGAATCTGTGGAGTATTAATTTTCACAGTGATGTAGTATTTATCAAGTAATTATTTACCAAATTTTATTATTCAGTTTACCATCATGGGTTTTTGGATTCCTTATTCTGAATAGCGCTACTCTGATGACTTCTACTTGTTTACTGGAGGCAAGGCATAAATACAAGAGTTTCCTAGGCGAAAGACTGCTGAATCTCAGCACCTATGTGTGTTCAGATTTTGACGACTTCTTCTACAATGAAGTGTCAATTTATATTCCCATCAATACATGAAAATTCCTTTCTTCTTTTTTAAAATTTTTTTTTTAGTTGTAGATAGACACAATGCCTTTATTTATTTTTATGTGGTGCTGAGGATCAAACCCAGCACTCCATACAGGCAAGGCAAGCGCTCTACCACTGAGCTACAACCCCAGCCCTCCTCTTTCTTCTTGAGCTTACTGCTTGGTACTGAAAGATCTTAGTCTTTGCCCCTTCATTCAATGTGAAACATTGTCTCCTTAGAATTTGAATTTGCATTTTTCTTTTTTGTTTTTTGAAATTTTGTGAGTTAAAATAACTATAATTTAATATGCATCTATAATTTATCAAGTATATTATATTCTTTTTAATTTTTTAAAAATTGTTCTAATTATATAAGACAGTAGAATGCATTTTGACACATTGTACACAAATGGAGCATAACTTCTCATTTCTCAGGCTGTACATGGTACACAGTCACACTGGCCATGTAATCACACATCTGTATAGGGTAATATATATAGGTAATCCTTCCCACCTCCTTACCCCCCCTCCCCTCATTCCTCTCTGCTCAATCCACAGTTCCTTTATTCTTCCCTACAGGTGCACCCACCCCCATTATGGATCAGCATCCGCTTATCAGAGAAAACATTTGGCCTTTGTTGTTTTGAGTTTGGCTTATTTCACTTAGCATAATATTCTCCAGCTCCATCCATGTACCTGCAAATGCCAAAATTTCATTTTTCTTTAAGGCTGAGTAATATTCCATTGTGTATGTGTACTACATTTTCTTCATCCATTCATCTGTTGAAGGGCATGTAGGTTGGTTCCATAGTTTAACTATTATTAATTGAGCTGCTTTCAACATTGATGTGGCCACGTCACTATAGTATGCTGATTTTAAGTCCTTTGAGAATAAACTGAGGAGTGGGATAGCTAGGTCAAAGAATGGTATTTTTGAAGACTTCAAGCAGTAATTAGTGTTGGCAAGGATGAGGGAGGAAAGTTACACTCATTCATTGCTGGTGGTACTGCAAATTGACGCAACCACTCTGGGAAGCAGAGTGGTTTCTAAGGGAAGGCAGAACTTCTCTTCATATGTTCATTGGCCATTTATATTTCTTGTGAAATATGGATCTTTTGCCTCTTTTGAATAGGGTGGCACATCTTCTACTTATTGTTTAGTAAAAATTCTTCATTTATTCTGGGTACTATGCTTTGATGGTTATTTTCTAGTTTGTGACTTGGACTCTTAACTCACTTTAATATTGTTTGATATGTGTTCTTAATTTTAAGTTAAACGTCAAATTTTTTCCTTATGGTTTGTGCTTTGTATGTTCTATCTATGGTATCTTTTTATCTTAGGATCTTCAAAATATTTATACCGAATTTTTACCTGAATGTGTTGTTAACCTTTTGTATTTATTTACTTTTAAGTTCTTGATTCATCTGAAATTTGTTTTTTTGTTTGTTTGTTTGTTTTTGGTAATGATGGGATGTTGGACTCTATGTCTGTTTTTTCTCTGGATGATCAGTTGTCATAGCAGTATTTAAAAATATTCCGTATTTCCCCTAAGTCTTTAATAATGCTCTTTTATATAGCAGGTTTTGTGTATGAATTGTTCTTTCTGTGGGATCTCTATTCTTTTTCATTGCTCCATTTTTCTTTCCTCAAACTTAAATATTACATGAGAGCCAGCCCCAGCCTGGCTCTTCTTTGAGACTGTCTTGGCCATTCTTGATTGTTAGTTCTTCCACATACATTTCAGTATAATTTAAGGTCCTAGAAAATTCCTGTGGAGATTTTGATTGATATGTTTATTTAATTTGTATTGAAATTTTAAAATCATTGATATGTTTACAATAATAAATCTTCCTATCCATGAATATGCTTTGTCTCTCAATTTAATGTTTGTTAAAATTTTTCAATGATGTTTTTTAATTTTTTAATTAAAAATATCACTAAATTTTCATTATTCTTCCTCCTTCTAGCCCATGGTGTATTATAGGTTTTTGATATTTGTTTAATGAATGGTAACTTTAAAAAATTTCATTGAAAATGTTTGGTTGCTGGTGCTTAACTTCAATCTTATTAGAAAAACTCTCTTGAAGAGTCTAGAAAATCAGCCCTTCTGGTTCATTGCTAATGAGAATGCAAAATGATTGCAACCTCCTTGTGAAGGTACTTTCATATAAATCCACATATTTATTTTTGCTTTTAACCTAATATACTACTTGTAAAATTTTACCTTGATGAAGCACCTCTGTAATGTGAAACAACATCAGTATCAATTATTTGTTCTGGTATTCTTTAACATAGCAAAATTTTGGGAATTCAAATGTGCAGTTATAAGCTGGTTGAATAACAATGGCATATCCAAAGAGTTTTATACTATGAACCTGTAAAAGCATGAGAAATATTTCTAAAACTGATATGGTGTAATATTGAGAAAAATCGTTCAATGGAAAAAAGTAAGGTACAAAAAAAGTGTATTGATTACAACATTTTGTTTAAGAAAGGGAAGTGAGTCTTTGCATATGTGTATGTATATTTATGTAGATATTTATTTGCTTAATTTTTTAAACAGATATATAGGATGGATATACCAAAAAGTAATAAAAATGATTGACTAAATTTCTGATTGTTTCAATGGTATCATTCGATAATTGTTTCATTCTAAGTCTCTTATGGTAATTTATATTATTCTAAACATTTGTCCGTTCCATCTCAGTTTATAGTTTATTGACATAAAGGATCATAGCTTTTTAATTTCTTGCATCTGTAGTTATATCCTCTTTTCATTTCTATTATCATTAATTCATGTTATCTTTCCTTGTTTTCTTTACTCATCTTACCAGAGATTTACCAGATTCAATTTTATTTTTCTTCCAAAAGAACCCATTTCAGATTTAATTCATCCTCCATGTTGTCTTTATTAATTTTAATTTTTATTAAATTTTCTATTACTTCAAGTTAATTCTGAACTTCCTCCCTAGTTTATTATTTTCTAACACCAACATTTTAGGTTATGAATTTCCCCTGTAAAACTACTTTAGATGCATGCCACAAATGTTTACATATTAATTTGCATATTTAACTTAACAAAAGGTAAAGTTAATTAATAGACATTACCTTTTCCCAAAAAGAAGAACATTTTTACTCAGATCCCTCTACCAGAATTTTATCATGTCCTCTAGAATTTGTCTACCTTAATTTTTTAATCCCACTAATTTAACATTAATGCTATTATTTCAATGCTCACTGTTTTTGATATACTCATTTTTCTTATTTTCTTTGATTTCCATTCTTTCTTTTATATCAGAAGTTCCTTCAGAGGTAATTTTGCTTTTTTCCTAAGAAGATATTTTTTGTAAGTTCCTTTAGTGAGGATCTCTCGGTTTTTAATTTTCTGCAAACACTTTCCATTCTTTTTCCTGAAAGATAATTGCATGCAATTTTGATAGTTATTCCTCACAGTATTTTAAAGGTAATATTCTGATATTGCTGTTGAGTAATTCCTTTGTAAGTAAAGTTTTTTATCTTAAGGGTGTCCTCATCCTTGTTTTTGCTACAAAGTGCCTAGACAAAAAAGTTTGTTTCATTGTTAGTTCTGCTTGGGATTCATTAGGAATCCTAAACCCTAACTTTGTTTCTTTTTGAATTCAGGAAAGTTGTTATTCATCCTTTTCCAAATGTTTCCATTCTTCCATCACTGTATTCTCACGTCCTGGAACTCTCATGAAAATGCTCTTGTATGTTAGTCTACCTTCTGTGCCTCTTAGACTTTTCATTACTTTTCTCTCTGCTACATTCCTCCTAACTTATACACATCCATTTTCCAGATTACCAAATCTCTCCTCAGCCATATTTCCTTTGGTGTTTAACTCATAAATTGGGTTTTCATTTTTATTTTTAATCATTACTTTTTTTTTTTTTTTTTGAGGGGTCTATTTTTTTTTCTCAAATCTTCCTGGTCAACTTTTACAATTCCCTTTTTCTTTGTCCTACATTCATTTTTTGTTTCTCAATCATTTTTATTTGTAAGTATAGATCTGATATTTCTATACTTATGTAGTTGATAACCTTCTCAGGTCTTGTTCTCTAGTGGCAAGTGATCTTGTTCTGCTGCCTGTTTCTGTTTACCACCCCTCATATTGGTGACTTTTTGCTATGAGGTCATATTCTTAGAACTTTATTTTTGAAAATTCCTTGAGGCCTAGGTTTAAATGCATTCTTTCAGGGAGTATTTGCCTTTTATTTTTGCTTCTAAACACTTAGCAAGTCTTATAACTTTGTAACTGTAAAACATCAGGGTTGGGTGTTTTATTTAAACTACAGAGATAACATGAATTCAGGATTCAGGTGATGTTAAAATTCTAAAGAGAGCTTTTCTCTCCCTTTCCACTAAGAGCCAAGACATCTTTGCCTATGGCCTTACAGTAGGTCAAGTTTTTACTTTGCTTGGTTTTCCCAGATCATTTTCTATCTCTGTTGCCATTTGGAAGTCCTTTTCTTATGAATGGGTCTCTCTTTGAACTCAAATCCAAATCTGGACCCATGCTTTGCTCATTTTCCCATGTGGCTCCTTAGCCCCTAGGGTACTTAGCCCTTTAGTTCTCTTTATTGCTTGTTTGTTTCTGACTTCTAAAGTACTCCCTCACTATTGCTAGTTCAGCCATGCATTATGAAAGATATTTTTAAAACCATTTGAACCCCAGTTTTAGATGTGCTGTACCAGAAGTCATTCTTCTGAACATTTTATTTGCCATATCGATAGGGACAGAAATATACAAAGATCTGGTTTTAAATTTTAAGAATGTAATGTCAGTGGCAAGTCTGAGCAGAGGCTGAAGTCAGGGAGAGACTTCAAGCCAGACAGTTTTTGGTTCTTAGGGTTTATTCACACACCATGCAGAGATCCTATATAAATACGTAGATCTTACTATACAGGCAAAGTGTGAGAAACAATCCAAGATGAAGATATTTTAATAATCATTAGTTATGGAGATAGTCATCACCTCCTTTGGTGTTTTAAACTGGGTTTGTGAGTGAGAGTGTATTTTCAGTTTGACATTAAGGAAGGCATGTACTTTGCCAAATCTCGAGTGAGGAAAACGAATCCCAGATCAAGGTGTAGGTGTCAAAACTGAAACCTCTCTTGCCAGCATTACTCTTTTGCCAAACTTATTTTCAACATAAAGAGGGCACCTGTGAACATGTCAGGCCATGGGCTTTGCTGTGAAATATGACTGAAGCAGCTCTTAATTTCTCAATGGGAGAGTAAAAGAGAATGTGAGACCACAATGCAAAACTGCTCACAAACCCAGCAAGGGCTTCTCCAGTGGTTTTCAAAGTGTAATCCAGAATACAGAAATTATAAAGGCAAATTCTCAGATCTGACCCAAGACCTTCTCAATGAATGAAGTAGAGGTAAGGTCCAGAAATTTGCATTTTTAATAAGCCCGCTGGAAAATTCTGATATATACTAGAGATTCAAAACCATTAGTCCTGAGTAGGCTGAATTAAACAGAGGGTAAGTGATTATTCAGAAAAGATATGTCAGTATTTCCTTTGTCAAAATACTTCAAAGTGTAGTAAAGCAAATTAATTACAATAGAGGGGAAAAAAAGGAAGCAGTAGGCACATATAAAATGAATTATGGGATAATTAGTTGATGGAATTATGTAGCCATCAAAATGATTTAATAGTATAAATAATCAGGAAAATACTTATGATAGGATGTTTAAATATAGGCTTGTATATAACACAAACATACATGCTTATGATGACATATATAGACATTTATTATGATCCCAAGGAATTCATTACTCATTCTTGAAAATATATGAAAATGATGTTGGTTCTCTATGGATATTAGGATTATGGAGGATTTTTGCATCAACATATAATATACATTTATTTTTATACTTTTATGTATTTCTCAGTTAACTATCATGAGTGACTATTAATTTAATAAAATGCTATCAGTAAGAAAATAAACTGTTTCTAAACGGTTGTAGAACTTCCTTGAATTGCAGGTTTCAGAAGATGAAATAGTGCACCTGCCTCCCTGATTCTCCTTAAAATGGTTGGGGAGAGAAGTGGTGCAGAGACATCCCGATCTGACAAATGGTACGAGGCCACAGCAGAGCCAGGCACCTTGTCAGTGGGTTATTCTCTTGGGATATCTTCAGACCAGTTCCTGACACTGTTGACCGGCTATAAATTTGAAAGTTTGAGAGCTAGAGTGAAAACACAGGAAATGCAAAAACCTTCCTCTCCACGATCCTGTAGTTCAGAAAATCCCCAACATCTGGCTCACGTGTGAAGCCAGGAAAGATATGATTTACCCTGGCAGCTAGCCTTGCTGAGAGCCTTAGCTGGTTGGCTCCGTGTCACACAAGGAAAACACTCTGCAAGGATTTGCTGAGGATTTTATTCCCCAGTGGAAAATCTTCACACACATCAAACTAAAGAAAATTGTGTGTAGTACCTCCTAGGGGATGAAAGTGACCTTATCAGAAGTGGTCAAAGTAAAGGGGGTTGGATATCACACTGCCTGGTTTTTTTGTTTTGCATCAGCTAAACTAAAACTGTAACAATATTGAGAGAGCAAGGAGATCTTTACAAAGATATGGAATATACTGGTAATTTTAAAAATTACATGGGAACTCACAAAATTGTCAAAAGTGGAAGATTAGTTTTAATGACTATGCCCATCACCCAGCTTTAACATGATTTATTGCTTAATAATGGAAAAAGTATATTTATTCGGGTAGAGCTGCTGGATTAATAATCTTACCAAACTGTATGCCATCTAAAGAAGAGATGAGAATCTCTTCTTTTAGATTTAGTTTAGGACTTCTATACATTCATTCTGAGAAAAGAGGGCAATGCTGTATCTCTAAATTCCTCTCCTCTTCATGAAGGAAGAGGATTTTTTGTTGTTGTTGTTGTCCCCAAAAGAATCAGCTGTCATTAAAATAACTCATTTTCATTAATTCCTTTGCTTTGGTTTTGAACTTCTACATTTTGAATAGCTGAAATTTAAAAATTCGCTCCCCTCCACCCCAAATTACTTTTGGAAAGCATGCAGATAAAGCTGCCCTGAAGCAAAGTTCTGAAAGGGGAGTCCTATTTTCTCATTGACTTTACACTATAAAAATGTGATTTTAATTCCTCTAAAAGTAATTGGCCTTAAGACACAATAAAGACTCATTTAAAAATTCAACCCACTTAAAGTAATTGTATAAAATATTAGTATCTTCCAAGTTAAGCAACAGTTAAATACAAAAGTATAATTAAAACAAAAATGAAAGTATCAGTAATTCCATTCATCACCATATGAAATATGGCAAATGAAGATATAGCAAGTGGAGTTAACAGACGTGGTGTGTAGTTTTCCTAAGTGTTCCCAGTATATTAAACTTTCAAATGAAATCAAAACTTCAGCTGTTACATTCAGGATTTTTTAAATTACTTGGTTCATTTTATTTTATTTCGGCTATCTGGTGGTATACTTAGTAAACTGTCTTCAGACTTGTGTCTGGTGACATCTGCTGAAACCTGTTTTTTCCATCTTCACTGAAGAGACTTTGTGGGGGAAGGTAAAAGTAAAATTAAAATGAGTGTTTGTTCATTGTAATGACGGTGTTGCTCTACCAGTTTGCACACTGATTCCCAAGGCATCTCAGTAAAATGCCTCTCAAAACTTTGTTACAAGATGTCTGAAGTGTCACTTCCCTGGTTTTACCACTAACACCTCCAGGAGTTAGTTTTTTTCTTGTTTTTGTTGTTTTAACTGATATTCTGGGAGCTACTTTCTGCTTGAGAACTAGTTGGAGTAGAAATATTGAAAAGCTTTTGTCCAGTTCCATAGCTTTAATTTTTACATCAGAAACACCAACCTGGTTCTGGGCTCAACAAATTGTTTCACTTTGACCTTCCATACTTCAAAGAGCCCCTGCTGATTAGGCCTGTTTTCCAAATTTGGGGACATGTTTATTGCCAGGGATGAATCTATTGGTTGGAAACAGGGAAGCTTAGTTCTGTCATTCAATTTTTATAAAATATAATTTGTATGAAATTTTACATATTTTATTTTTTTCATGATACTTAAATGCTTGCTGTTTAGCAATTTTCTATTTTTTTATTTGTAACATTTTTATTACTGGAATAAACATGGATAATTTTGGCTCTTTGAAAAGGAGCGTTGACTTAAGGGCTACACACATTCAGGTAATACCCTTGGTTTCCTGGGAGTCAAGTATTCCTTCACCAATCTCTGTCATTGAAAGAGTAGGCTATTTTGAAGGAAACCTTTAAGAAATGTGGACTTTGACAATCCTCGGAGTTTCAGGATATTTCTACTTGCTGAATGGAGCCAAAATATTATAAACTACTAGTTGATGGGAACTTCCTTCAGATGCCCCAGCTTTCCTCACTCAGGATTCAACTCCACTGAATTCTTACCATGAGTCAGGGACTATGCCAGGTATAGACCAACCTTTGATGAATAAAACAAATGTGTCATTGTGCTCTGACATTTAAGGCCTGTTGGTATCAGGAATTGCTAACTTACAGGCTGGTTACTAGCATGTCTTCCTCCTGACTGACTCTAATATTCTGTAAATGAGTCAATATTCCCTTTCCCCTTCCTTATCAAACAGTGGATCTTCAAGGATGATGAACCAAAGGATGGAAACCTGTACACAGAAGCAGTTTGCCCATGACCCTTTCCATACTGTACAACTGACCTTGGTTGCCACCGGCCATATTTGAACATGAACTTCCCAGGAAAATATTATTTGGATTACCACTCCCATTGTGACAGGTCCTCAGGTTTTTAAGTTCAAGTGTTTTTGAGATCATTGTAAATTCATGTGCACTTGTCAGAAATCAAAGAGAGCCTTATACATGTTTCCCATTTCTCCCCAGTGGTGGCATTTTGCAGAACTCTAGTATGATATCACAACCTGGATATTGGCCTTGATACAAATCATCAATCTTATTCAAACTTCCTCAGTTTTACTTAAAGTTGTGTGTGTGTGTGTGTGTGTGTGTGTGTGAAGTTCTATATCGCGGTCTTGCCAATGTCAGTTTTTGTATGTGTCACCAGTCAAGATACTGAACATTTCCAACACTCCAACCCTCTCTCCTATTTCCCCTTCATAACCTTACCCACTTCCCTCCTGTCCTTCCTGGTCCTAGCCTTCCTCACACCACTAAATCTGGTCTCTCTTGTTAAATGTTTTTTCATTCCAAAAATGTTATGTAAATGGAATCTTACAAGCATGTAACCTCTTTGATTGAGTTTTTCATTTAGCTTAATTCCCTGGAGATTCATCAAGTTGATGTATCAATATTTTATTACTTTTTATTGCTGAGTAATATTACATAGTATTTTCCCCCACAATATTCCAGTTTCTTTAACCATTTGTTGGTGAAGCACATCTAAGCCGATTAGCTCTTTCAAATAAAGCTGCTGTGAAATTTGTGTACAGGTTTTTTATGTATGGACATATGTTTTTCATTTCTCTGGATAATTGCCCAGTAGTATAATTTCAGGGTCATATGGTAATTTCATATCTAGTTTTGTAAGAAAACTGTTTTCCAGAGGGGCTATGTTATAATGCTTTCCTATCATCAGTGTATGAATGATCCAGTTTCTCCACATTCTTACCAGCATTTAGTGTTGTTATATTTTTCTAGCTATTCTAATGGGCTTATAGTTATAACTCAGTGGTTTTAATTGCATTCTTCTTATGGCTAATGATGTTGAGCATCTTTTCATACGATTATTTACCATTTGTGTATCTTCTTCAACAAAATGTTCATGTTTTTTCCCATTTTCTAATTGGATTGTTTTATTCCTGTTGTGAGAATTATTAAAAATCTGCATAGGTGTCTGTAGTTGGATATGCAATTTACAAATAATTTCTCCTGGTTTCCATGCCTTTTCATCTTGTTCTCATGAGCTCTGACCAAGCAAAATTTTAATTTTGATGAGGCCAAACTTTATCAGTATTTCTTTTATGGATTGTGGCTTTGGTACCATATCTAAGAACTCTTTGCCTAATTATAGATCCCAAAGATCTATTTTTATTTAAAAAAAAAAACTTTTTTCTAAAAGTTTTATAGATTAATGTTTTACACTTAGCTGTGTAGTCCCTTTTTCATCAGGTATGAGGTTTGGGTCAAGATTCATATTTTGTCTGGGATAGGTTAAAGCCTCCAGCACATTTGTTGAAAGGGCTATCCTTCCTTCATTGAAGTGAATTGGGGCCTGTGTAGCATATCAGGGGAGCATGTTTGTATAAGCCTATTTTTGGATTCTTTATTTTGTTCTATTGATCTGTGTCTAACCCTTCATTAATACTATACCATCTTGATTTCTATAACTAAATAGTAAATCAATGTCAAATAAAAAGATTTTCTCACTTTATTCTTCATTATTATTTTAACTATTCTGTGGATTATGCTTTTTCATACACATTTTAAGAAAAGGATGGAAACTGAGTTTTCATTAGAAGCCTTTACCTTCCCCATTTTATATATCATCTTGAGTATCAGATAATGTAACAAGTTGTTTTGAACAATTTGCAATTTATAAAACTCATGAGGGATATTATAATTCATTGTATATACCAACATATCTGTTTTTTTCATTATATCTTTTCTCTTTCTGATTCTCCAGGATTCTTCCTTTTATTATTTCCTATTTGAAGACTTCCTTTAGCAATTTTTAAGGGTAGGTCTGCTAGCACTAGATTCTTTGCTCTTTTTTTTTCCATCTGATAATTCTTTAATCTTCCCTTCATTCCTGAAGGATAATTTCTCTGGATATGAAATTTTCAGTTGACAAGTCCTTCCTTTCAGCACTTGAAACCATTTCATTCTGGCCTCTATAATTACAGATAAAAAAATTCACTGCCAAATTAATCCTGGTAAATAATTATGCATATATGTGTATATATATGTATGTGTATATGTTTTTATACACACATATATATATGCATATCCATACATAGAGATAGATAGATATCTCAAGTCATCATGTTGTACTCCTTTAGTGTACACAATTTTGAATTGTCAACTATATCTTGATACAGCTAGAAAAGGTCACTATCATATGAATTGGTGTTCCCATAAAAATAATGAATCCTTTTCTCTTTGGTTGTTTTTAAGGCTGTTTATCTTTCGTTTCAAGATTTTAATTATGATATATCTTAGAGTAGATTTTTCAAAGTTATCCTGTTTGGATTCTGTAAGTTTTTGAATCTGTAGGTTTGTGTCTTTTGCCAAATTTAGGACAGTTTTAGCCATTATATATTTTTTATGTGTAAGTTTTTTTTCCTTTGGTGTGTTATAATTATAAATAATGAGATTCATTATGTCATATTTGTATGTGCATATAACATAGTTATTTCCACTCTCTTCTCTTTCTTGAATTCTGATGATAAAAATCTTTTAATACTATCTCAGCAATTCCTGAGGCTCTTTATTTCCAGTACTAACTCTTTTGTTGGAATTGGGCAAAGTCTATTATTCTGTCCTTCAGTCCATTGATTCTGTCTTCTGTTGTCTCTATCGTTGAACCCATCCACCCAGTTCTAAAATTTCTATTACTTTTTAGTTTTATAACTTCTGTTTTTATACCTTCTGTTTCTTTGCTGAGATTTATTCTCCACCCCTCAGCTTCTTTCATTTATTCCAGGAGAACTTATGATTGATTGTCAAAGTATTTTTTATGATAGCCTCTTTAAAATCTTTTCCAGATAATTCATCTGATTGAATTTGGTATTGACATTAGTTAGATTCTTTTTTTTTTTTTTCATTCAACTTGTGATTTTCTTGGGTTTGGTTGATGAGTGATTTTTTGATTGTGTCCTGCACATTTTGTATGTTATTTTGGGGAATTCTGGTTTCTATTTCAGTCTATTTTAGTAGGCAGTCATCCTGCTGAGGTTTAGCATGTGGATCTTTGCCTCTTTGAGGCTGTGATTCCAATGACTGTTTGCTTCTCAGAGTCTTTGTGGGGTTATTTTGGATGGCTTAGTTTATCTGGTGCCTTTGGGGTTCTGCTGGTGCTTCCTGAAGGGCTTTCACAGAGTTGGACACTGGGTTTCTTTCAATGAGGGAGGGCAGTGATGGGAGATCCCCTTGCCAGTGCCCCTGGTAAGAAAGAAGATTGTCAGTCTTATGGGGACAAAGAGGATTCCTAAATTGGACCACTTGATGAATCTGGGACCCAATTGCTGATTCAACCTGCCCACCCCAAGTATCCTGTTAAAAGTGTATACATACTTTCTTAAAGATCTTTCTTGTCTTTTTTTTCCCTGCCTCCTTCTCTTCCTTCCTCCCTCCCTCCCTCCCTCCCTTCCCTCCCCCCCTTTCTTCCCCCCTTTCTTCCTTCCTTCTTTTTCCTTCCTTCCTTCCTTCCTTCCTTCCTTCCTTCCTTCCTTCCTTCCATGTGTGCCTTTATTATGAATGTTAACAATTCTGTATGCATTTCTTGGACTCATCTCATCCTCCCTATGGAGTCAAAATTTCCATTGAAGTCATTAGCATCTGGTTGACTAAGTGGCATTAGGTGCACAGGACCCATTCAGATTGATTTGTTGTCATCTGCTGTCAACCCTTTGTGCTCTTGATTGTATGTTGTTAGATCTGGTCCTGTTTGCTCCCACCTACAGCCTTCCACCTCTCCCTTACCCTCTTTCTGAGGCTACAGTGCAACTCGCATGAGAAGCATGGCCTTTCCAAATGGATGGTCTCATGTGAACAAGTAATTCACCCCTTTGAATCTCCTCCCTGGTCTATGTAAGCAGCACTAACTTGTTGGACAGTTATTGCATTTTAATGAATATTTGGGCCTGATCTCAAGGCATTTTATATTTAATTCCCAGGCTTGTGCCTCTGTGAAGTAGCTTGTTAATTGGGAACTCATGGGTACATATGACACTAGAGGAGAAAGACCAAAGGGTAACATTAATGGTCATATGAAAGTATTCCCACTAGTATACAGTTTCCATAAATATGCTGAAAGATCAGAATGTGGGTAGTGAATGGGAGAGAATTTTGCAAATTGTTATGACACAGGAAAGCTTCAGTTCATATTTAAGTTTGATTCATAGTAATCATCAAAGCCCCAGAACAGAATTAGCAGCAGCACCACAGCTTCTGTGTCCCAGTCACAATGGACTCCTAAAGTGCTGACCCAGCAGATTTAGCTCTTCTCTGCTCACAGGAGGTGTTAGCAAAAGGCAGAGGGTTACCCATGACTCCTCAGAGGGAGCACAAACCTGAAATGCAGAAATGCAAAACACCATTGTTGGCTGGACTCAGTGGCTCCAAGGTATTGAGAATTCATTTGATAGTTTTAAGTTTCTATAAATTGTTCTACAAATTTAACTAAAGAAGACTTCCTTTTCCTTCAGAGAAGCCATTCTTGACAGTTCTTCACTTAATTTTTTAAATTAGCATGACTGATTTATTTCTATTCTTTTCCCCCACAAATGAATTGATAATTAATGTGAGTAGAACTATGCAATTTATAGTTTAGCAATGTTATAAAGTTTAAATTTAAATTGGGAATGACAGAAACTAGAGGGAAACAAGAAGAATTAATTTTTACAGAATTAGATGGTTGCATCACTGAATTGTTTGGGTCTGTACATAATGCTTCTAACACAGGAGCCCCCTGCTTCTGGTGTTGGCATATCAATAAACCTCCTCCTTCCTAGAGTAATCTTAGATTTCCCCCATGAAACCAAAGCTTATTTTCTTTACTAAATTTTCTAGTATTTGAAAAATCTCCTGTGATTACTAGTTGACACTACTTCTTAAGAAACGTAATGAATCTTAGAAGTAGCTGTTGTATATCCACACAGTCTGTGGCAGGAAATATTCTAAAGAGGAACCTAAGTTTGCTTTGTGTCCCCAAATAGTCACATATCAGGAATCAGTGCCTTAAAATTAATAATCCCTGAAATTGTGGGGTTTCCCTTTTGTCCGAACATTCTAATTCTTACTGAAATGGTGAGGAAGAATATGACTTTCTTCATGAATTAAGCTCCATGTACAGGGAGTGTACCAAGTACAAGAGGTTTGTTAGCAGAAAGCCTCTATGAATGTCTTTGACTCTAGTATCTTCTAATTCAGTGACTTAAGAGCCAGTGACCCTATGGTGGCATGTCCCTTGATTCTCTTATCTTCTTTCTGGCTAGCTACTGAAAGTCTTCCACATAGAATAGGGAAAATAAAGAGGACTAGAGATGCAAATCAATTTCCTTTCTGTTTCTGAAAAAAAAAAAAAGTTTTTTTTTTTTCATGAAGAGCAGTTTGAACCTATCCAATGGCTAGAAAAAAATCTGAATATCTATTATCTTTACTAGTCTTGGCCCTTTTGATTGACCAAAACAAAATAGAAACTTATATATCTTTTAGTTTGCACTTATTTAGGTATCATCTTAGAAGCATTTTTCCTGCATGTATATGGGGCCCCAGTTTTATAAACAAAAGAAACTTCTTTGTTTTCCATCATGGGCCACTTGTTAAAGAGGAATTCAGTCAATTATATAAACACCATAGTGTAACAAAACATAAATGCCACAGTATGTGGCAAATCATGTCATCTTTATAAGTCAGAAGGACTAGAGCTGTGATGAGCTTTCAGAGTCTGGCACAAGGAAGCATGACTCCATTGGGGTGGGGGACATGAGGGAGGGATGGAGTCTCCATGCTTAGCTGCTCTAGATGGGAGCTGTGTTTAATATGCAGGAGTAATCAAAGAGGCAGCTTAGTCTGCTAATTTAATTTTTAATTTATGCCTCTGTGAACAAAAAGGACAATACTGAAGTAAAGGTACCCCACACTGATACAGGAAGGGCAAATCATGGGAAAGAGTACATTTCGGAATGCTGTGTTCTTTTCTGTTCTTTGCATTAGCAAGTAAATACAATAGTACTATGTGGAAACAACAAAGAAATTAAAATGTGCCATTCTATAAAGGCATAATAAAATTAGACAGGCCAATCTAGCATTTTTTTTATGTGTAAGCAATTACTTTGCAGGTGGAATAAGATTAAAGTTGTATGTGACTTTCTTCCTCCCTCTGTGGCAGATATGGGGGACACAGAGACTGCCGAAGCTCTCCAGTAACTTCTGAGATATCTCCTGGTGTTTTGAATGTCCCTCTGTAAAAGTAGTTTGCCAGAAAGTGGCTGGGCATTGATCTGGGAAGATTCCACTGTTGTGGACCTGCTGGATGAGGTTATATGATATAGAGTGGTCTCATGAAAACCATTAGCGATGATGCTATCTACAGTCCCAGAAAATCAGATGGTCACATCACAGCCCCAATCCAGTCAGGTTCTTAGTTTGAATTGGTAGATTCTCTATCAGAGTCTCTTATTAAAAAATCTTCAGGAAGTGTGAATATACTAGCAAAGTGAATGAAAATTCTAACTTCCATCCACCCATCCATCCATCCAGTGGACTTTGCTTGCTTTATTGGTCGAGAGTGTTGGGGAAATGCACCAACTTCAAAAAGCATGAAGGGGCTGCAACAACTTTGTATTCTAGTGCATCCCATCACCTCTGTTGCAGTGCTGTGTCAGTGACCCACCCTCTGCCAAAGTGCTCTATTAATTATTTAAAGGACACATTTTCGGTATAGCCAAGGAGTGGAATAGCTGCGTCAAATGGTGGATCCATTCCAAGTTTTCTAAGGTATCTCCACACTGCTTTCCAGAGTGGCTGCACCAACTTGCAATCCCACCAGCAGTGTATGAGTGTACCCTTTTCCCCACATTCTCTCCAACACCTGTTGTTGCCTGTATTCTTAATAAAAGACATTCTAATTGGGGTAAGATGAAATCTTAAGGTGGTTTTGATTTGCATTTCTCTTAAACTAGGGATGTTGAACATTTTTTCATAAATCTGTTGATTGCTTGTAGATCTTCTTCTGTAAAGTGTCTGTTCATTTCCTGGTGCAGCCACATCAATGTTCATAGCTGCTCAATTCACAATAGCTAGATTGTGGAACCAACCTAGATGCCCATCAGTAGATGAATGGATAAAGAAACTGTGGTATATATACACAATGGAATATTACTCAGCCATAAAGAAGAATAAAATTATGGCATTTGTAGGTAAATGGATGATGTTGGAGACTGTCATGCTAAGTGAGATTAGCCAATCCCAAAAATCCAAAGGCCGAATGATATCTCTGATAAGTGGATGATGATGCATAATGCAGGGTGGAAGGGAGGCAAGAATGGAGGAAGGATACATAGCATAGAAGGAAGGGAGGGGTGGGGTCGGGGTGGAGGGGCAAGAATAATAACAGAATGAGACAGACATCATTGCCCTGTGTACATGTATGAATGCACAGATGGTGTGACTCTACTTTGTGTACAACCAGAGAAACAATTGCTGTACTCCATTTGTGTTCAATGGATCAAAATTAAATGAAAAAAAAAACAAAACACATTTTCAAGAGAGCGAAGGTTAGTTTCCAAAGACTTCTGGAATGACAGATATCCTGATAAACTGACAAAATAGTGGTGTGACTCTATTAAGTCCTAAAAGCAATAAATAAAAAGCTTCTACACACATCCTGGGAGGCAGAGATGCACTGAGGCAAACAACAAAAGTCCCCCTGGTTTCATTCAGCTTTGTCCCAGCCATTGAGGATGAACCTGGGTAAAGTGCTGGGTCTTGCATTTTACCTCTGGAATTGGGTTCTGTGCCCACCGCTCAACCCTTTTCCTAATTCTCCAGTGCCATTTAGTTTTATTTGCCCTTTCCAGTTCACCAACAGAAGGTGCTCTCACACCAACCCTTTCTCCTCCCTGCCTTACATTTAGCATGCATAGGTTTCCATGTCTCCTTTTAATCTTTTATTCTTTTAACTGTGGATGAAAGTCAAGGCCTGGGGGATACTGGGAGGGGACTTCCTTCCAGAAATAATTCTACAGTGGACCTATTTAGTCTTTTGAGGATCCCCTAAATTTCATGAGTCCTATAGATAATAATTCCTACTCCCTATATTCAACCTATGTCTCTGTTCCTCCCCTGCAGCTGGGCCTTCTCCTTCACTCACCCCATACACACCACACATGCCTGCCCATCCCTGCCTGCCCCAGTATCTCCTTTCCAACAGAATCAATATTCTCCTTTATTCCCTATCCTGAAAAATTGCTCAGGATCTCCTCCAACCCATGAAATTTCGGGTCTCCTAACTCTGAGCACCTTTCTCTCAGTTTCCAGTGTCTTCATCTTAATCTCTCAAGCCATTAACATTTAATTTTTCTCCT
The DNA here is from genome assembly GCA_020662805.1 of Glaucomys volans. Taxonomy (NCBI): domain Eukaryota; kingdom Metazoa; phylum Chordata; class Mammalia; order Rodentia; family Sciuridae; genus Glaucomys; species Glaucomys volans. Next base: position 749,130 of record JAJEJO010000257.1, on the reverse strand, counting down.
TGTGTTCCATATGCTCTCCCAACATTATAAATTTTCAAAGATGGGAATAGGATTTTTCTTCTTTTATAAAAACAGTTAATTACTTTTTATAATTGACAAATAAAAATTGTATACAGTCAACTCTATATCTCATTCATGAGTTCTACCTCTGTGGATTCAATCAACCTCATATAGAAAATATTTAGGAAAATTTTGCATCTGTATTGAACATGTGCAGACTATTTTTGTCATTATTTCCTAAACAATACAGTATAACACCTATTTACATATTATTTACATCATTTTAGGTATTATAGGTAATCTGGAAATGATTTAAAGTATATGGGAGAGGTATATAGGCTATATACAAATACCGTGCCATTTTACATAAATGTGGATTTTATCTGTGGATTTTATCATTTGAGTGGAGACCAAGGAACCATCTCCCATAGATACTGAGTGACAACTATATATTTATAATGTACAGCATGATCTATAATACACTATAGAATGCTTACATTGAACTATTTCACATGAGATTACTATTCTTTAGGATCTCTCATAGTGGTGGCTCAGTTGTGCCTGGTAGAAGGCACTCATTGAGTAGGAATTGATTAGAGAGCTGACTTCATGGCTGTGAGACCCAGTTCATACCTTCAATCTGTAGCCTCTGTTTGATGAGGAGTTTGTCTATATCTCCCTAATCTCTCCAAAGGCCTAAGTCAGTTTTGAACTTATTTAGGAACTAGGAAACTTCAGAACTAGGCAGTTTATAATGAATGGAAATTTATTTTTCACAGTTCTGGAGCCTGGGAAATCCAAGATCAAGGTGCCTGCAGTTTTAGTGTCTGGTAAGGGCCTGTTCTCCATATCCAATGGCACCTTCAGAGAGGTGGAACACTATATTTTCACATGGTGAAGGACAGAAGAAAATGTACCCACTCCTGCAAATCGTATTTCTATAGCATTCATAAGAGTGGAACCCCCATGACCTAAATGCCTCCCATTAAGCCCCACCTCCCATTGCATTGGAAGGTTGCTTTGGGAATTTTGTTTCAACATGAGTTTTGGAGGGAACAAAAACATTCAAGCACAGCAAATCCTTGGAAGAAATAAGGACAATTGGTTTAAATAGTAATGAAGAGAAAATTCTTGGATTCCACTTAAAATTCAAGAGGTTTGGAATTAGTTTTGAAATTGTACCTTACTCATCACAATCAATTCTGATCCCTTTAAAGCATGAAAATGTAAAATAGCCTTAAGCCAGGCAACTTTTAATAAGATACACCTGGGCAAGTAATTTTTGTATCTCATATTTCTATTTCCTTGAGATGATCTTTCTTTGTGTATCATTTAAGAACTTCCTGTGTGACCATATCTATTGATTATAATTTTTCAGATTTATCCTTTTTATTAAATTATAAATGCTATAAAAATAATGAGCATATCTCTAACACTATTCACTGCTCTTCCTGTGGAAATGGAAATATTTAGCATCTGATATCTGTGTCACTAACTCTGCTGATTTTATATTTAAAATGCCAGCAAGGTTAAATATTCTAATTTCATTTTTCTATTTGGAAACAGCAATAGGTTTCTGGAGCTAACTGTATTCTATCCATGAGGCAGTATAGAGAGGAGATGAGGATAGAGGCAGTGGAAGGAATTTGGGGTGAGGAAAGCTAGGGTATTTTGCAGTTTTTCATTCCATAGATAGTTGCTGAATGACTTAAGTTCTGGGAACTCTGCTGGTAACCTGAGAGTTCAGCTATGAACAATATCAACAAGATCTCTGCCCTCATGGAGCTTGCAGCCCCATGAGAGAGACTAGTAGTACAGAATTATTTACTTAAAAAGGGTTAAGAGCCACAAAAGAAAAATAACAGGGTGCTTTGAAGGCATTTAAGGAGAGGGAGGTTTCTAACAAAGAGTTTCACTGAGAAATCCATCAAGATTCAGCTGGCCTGAAACTAATCTGAAGTGCTTTTTCTCAGTGTCAGTGAGAAACACCATTCTCATGTCAGTAAGAATTTTCCAGCATCGGAACCAATGGCATATTTATAGCCTCTTTTACGTCAACTTGTCAAGCAGCATCTTTAACACAGCCTGCTCCCTAGAAGCATCTCACGCTTGTTGCAGGCTGTGGCAATATTGAGGCCAGACATTCTGTGGTCTCCGTTTCAGCATGGCAGGGATGCTGGAGTGAATCTGCCCGTGGCATGCTGTTAGCACAAGCATCCCCAGTGAGCCAAAAGACAAAGCAGTTCTGATTCTGTGGAGTTGAGAGGTACTGCTCTGGCCAACTGGTGTTCTGTGTAAGCCTCTAGACCTTGGAACTGGATGTTGGTAATGGATCAAGACTCTTAATTCTATGGTCTCATTTGTGTTTTTTGAATGGTGGTAATGACATGCAATTTTTTAGTCTCTTAATATACCTTCAAGGGTAGATTGCTAGAATTTTATTTTATAGAAGTGTATAATTCAGAGAAGTGCAGTGATGCTTTTACATTATTGGGGTACTCCATGTTCCAGAAATGTGAACTAAAAAGGAGTTGAGACACATCATGATGTAGAAGAATGACATTATTCACAAATGAAACCTGAAACAGAATATTAAAATGAAGGCTATGAAGAAAAGATCAACAAAAGCCAGCCTTGATTATACAGCTAAGTGGGCCTAGGAGTCGAGCCAAACAAGGTTCCAACACTGACTAGGTTGAATTAGCTCCCATTAGCAATCAAGGCAATTTGATTTTGTGTACAGTTGCTCATAGGCAAGCTCAGGGGATGAAATGATATAATGTTCCTTATGAAAAATTACTGATAGCCCATCCATAAACCTGCCCAGGTTTTCTCCATGCAAAGAGGGAACTATAATTATGCAGCTGTGCTTTAAACTGTCTGAGGGCTTCTGTTTGGATGGATGGAGCTTTCTTCAGTCTTCCTTTGTTGAGTATCTGAAACTGGGATTTAGAATAATTGCCTTTAAGTGAGCTAGCACTCTAAATCATGACCTGTGTGAGATCTGGAGTTAGGAAAGTATGACTGCCGCAGTAAAAGAACGGAGACATCATTGAACAGGTGACATTTGAGCAGTGTCCCGAGGGTGTGGAGGTTTTGCCCAGTACCCATAGATGGTCAGAAGAGTGTTGTTTGCAGAGGGAGAAGCATGTGCTAAAGCACAGGGGTGCAGTATATATAGGAACCAGCTACTAGAAGAGCCTGGAGAGAGGTTTATAGCAGGGAGGGAGGGAAAGGATCTGATAGTTTTGTTTACTGGCCTCAAGACTGTCTCCTGAAAACTGAAGATGCACGTGTGCTGTTTCAGCAGCGAATTGGAAAATCCCATTTGTTTTTCAGAGAATTGGCATGGCAAGTCAAGAAACCAAAGACTATGAGTTATGATGCAGCCAGTGGACCTTGTGCTATAGTTTGAATCTTGAACATCCCCCAGAGCCTCCTGTATTAAAAACTTATCTGCGTGGTAGTCCTATTAGAAGGGTGAAACCTTTAAGAAGTAGGGCTTGGCGGGAGGTCTTTAGGTCTTTAGGGGCATGCCCTTGAAAGGAACTATGGGACTTCAGACCTTTTCTCCCTCTTTTGCTTCCCAGCTGAAGAGGTAAGAGGCTTTGCTGTATCATACAATCCCTGTTATTGCCATCTGGGGCCCACATCAGAGACCTAAAAGCAATGAGTCTGCTTGGAACCTCCAAAACCATAAGCCAAAATAAACCTTATCTCTTTTTAAGTTGATTATCTCAAGCATTTAATTGTAGGGACAGATAGCTACCACAACTTGTGTGGCAGTCCAGGGGAGAGGTGGGAATGGAGTGAGGAGCTGCCTAGCAGAGGTCTTGGTAAGAACTTGAGGGAGGCATGGCACATCCATTGCAGATCAGATACTGAGAATTACTGTAGGAGATCAAATCAGCTGTGCCTCACATGCCTCTTTAAACCTTGGGTCCTGAACTCTGGAGACTTTTCTCTTGAGCTCCAAGGTTGACTGTGGGAGAATTAATTTGCAGTTGATCTTGCAACTGCCATTGTGCTTAGCATAGGGCCTTCAAACCTGATGCATACAGGTTCACTCCCAGCATCCCTTGCTGGCTGAGATGGAGACCACAGGGTGTCTGGCCTCAGTGTTGCCGTAGCCTGCAACAAGCATGAGATACTTCGAGGGAGCAGACCATATTAAAGATGCCTCTTGACAAGTTGACATAAGAGAATTTTCTTTAACATGAAACACTCTGTAATGTATTAGCAAGATTTCCATTATTCAGACGAGACAATTGAGATCTAAGAGGCAAGGTAATTTACCCAGACTTGTGTGTCAGTCCCCACAATCCAGCCTCTTTGCCCTATACCCACCACCCAGTAGAAACTTTTCTTTTTTTCCCTATAGGCAAACAAAAAGAGAAAATACCAAACAGACCCTCCTGCATCCACATTGCATCTCTTCTTTCTTCTGTATTCCCTTACAACAACAACACCCTTTTCTTAGTTACTGAGACTCAAAAGCATGCATGCACGTCCTGATTCTCCCTCCTTATCCCTCTTCCTCCTTGTATATCACTGAACTCTTTCTCTTCCTAAATTCTCCACTACTGAGACATTACTTCACTGTGATCCAGTCCCTCCTCCACAAGTCTCTTACTGGTGCTTTGCACAACCAAGAATCACTTGTGTCACCTAACTTCGTTGAATTATAAACTCATAAAGGTAGGGACTATGTTTCGGGCCATTTTGAATGCCTTGAGGCCTTTCACATTCACTGCCTTAACAACAATAAGAGATTAAAATTATTTACTGATTGATTTAGTCAAAGAAACCTTTTATCATGTTTTACAGTTTGTTTATTTTTTAGTTAATCCAGTCTATTCAGGAGCAGCAGCAGTTTTTATATAAGTTCCAACTAGAGAACAATGATGAAGTCAAAAGGCTGGCTGGTCAAGGATTGTTTTCCAGATCTTCTTGAAAGGGTAGATTTCTATAGGAAGGTCTTGGAAGAAACATAATGCAGGTCACAGGTTGTTGCAAGGGCCCATGTAGGGTGTGAAGCAGTGCAGACCTCCAAAGATAAAGTCCACAGACAGGAGTGCAGAGGACACCCCGACTTCTGGAATTCCAGACCTTCCTTAGAAAAGATATTTTTTCTTTGTTCTTCTCAAATTTGCCATCTATTTGGCATTTTAAATTACATGTGACATTATCTGAGTTTTTAATTAAGAAAGGAAATGAGTTTCGTATTAAATTACTTTAAAATTTGCAGTCCTTATTTTCATACTGAAGTAGCCCCATTTTATTTACTAAATAAATTTATTTACTAAAATTACTCAATTTTAGTTTTCTTGGCTTTTCTCTCCTGTGTTTAATGATCATTTGAACTCTGTCACATGATCTCCATTTTGCCTTCCCTGTCATTTTTGACACCTCCACTTTAGTGTCTGTTGGTGAGGGCTAATGGGTTCTGCTCAGCTGTTAAAACTGTGGACAGAGTCTGGGCCTATGTTGAAGATTTTTTCATGCTGTAAAAACTCATTACTTTGGATTCTGTTGCTTTAGATTTGTGATAATTTAGATCTGACAAGTGTGACTGACATCAGGTAAAATGTTTGACCTTTTATATATAAAATTGTCATTTTCCCACCAATTTTCTGAATGATAGAGTTGAAGGGAACTGAAAGTACCCTTCACAAATGCCTTATCTGACAGATGAGGATACTGGGGTACAGGGGGTGGAAGAATGCTTGAGAGTCACAAAGCTCTGAACCTCTAACAGTCCCATGGTATCATGTACAAAGGAAATGCCTCTTTATTAATTCCTGAAGAGTCTTCACTTTGTGCTTTGTATTGATATAAGTTCCACTCCAGTTCAGTATTTCTCCACCTCCACTCCTTCTCACACTATTTGGATTTTCAAGTTAGCTTTATGTGCCAGAAGGGCCTTAATCAATCCAGAAACATTTTGGAATCTTCACTGTAATGGAAATGGATCCTGTCACATTGTGTGCCTTCAAAGACAATGCCAAAGTGACTACTTCTAATAGAATGAAAACAGAGAAGAAACCCCTCCTTTGTGGCTGGTGGAACCAGAGCAGCCTTTCCTCCTTCTGCCAGCAAGCCCTTAGTTGAGCCACCAGCTACTGGGATGGTCCCTAGGTATTGAAGGTTTTTGAAATACGGGGAAGCTCAAGAAATTTTCTCTGAGCAACAGCTGCCCTAGGGGCTATTTTCATTATAGAATTTCAGAAGAGTACTAGGTAAGGTCAAAATGGACTTTACATCTTTCTCTAGACGCTCTCGAACAATGATGTGCGTTCTCTAGGGGGAATGGATGACTTTGGGAGTCTGATGAAGGTTATTAACCATTGCTTCTTCCCCTGCCCTGAATATAGAGGTGCATGTACACACAGACACTCATGCAACTTTGCATGCTATTTTAGGGGATCTGTGGATTCTCTGAATTCCATCAAACAGTTGGTCTGAGTTAAAGATTTCAAACTTGTAATAAGTACCACCCAAATTTCCATAGCACTGTGTGGCTAAATGACACCTTTAACATACAGTATGGCATTTAATCCTGAATAAATTCATGTGGTAGGCATTTTCTCCCATTTAATAGATATAAAATAATAGAAAATAATAATAGCACTAATAATATTACTATTATAAGGAGTTACTGTTGATGATACTTATCCCTTGCTGAGTTCCAAGTTCTTTATATGGATTAACTCCCATTTGTAATATCCTTTGTAGGGAGGACCTATTATTAAATCCAGTTCAAAGGTGATGTAACTAAGGCAGGATAGTAGGGGACTCACAGTATTGAGGGGATTCTTGAGGATCATGTGTGATATGGAGTAGAACCTAAGGCATCTTTCAGATTTTGCAAATGAGTCTGATTTGTGATCAGTACACTTTTTTCCTGTGATGAACAATCTCCAACCAATTCTTTAACAATTGAATAACTCATTCAAAATGCAATGCCCAGAGGAGACTATCCAGTATTGGCATAACTTCTGATAGATAGCGACAGGGCCAACCCCTAACTGACCCGGTTGCTCCCTTTGACTTCCGGAGTGGCCAGCTCCTGGGTTTACTCTCCCGCTCATACCTCCCAAGTGGAGAAGAGCTGATTCTTCCCCAAACAATTTGAGGTGAATTAGGAAGGAAGGATGAATGTTGGGCACCCAAAGTGATCATTGGACTGATGATCCTTCACTGTCCCTTCCAGCTGTTGGATTTTGTGACTTGTTGATTCTGTGCCATCCCTTGGTTGAACAACTGAATGAATTAATGGTGGCTGAGTCGGTGCCAGACATTCAGTGCCAGCAACTGGAGCTGTTGCTGCATCCACACCCTGGGCCCCAAGACCCCGCCACATGCTCTTGGAAAGGAGACAGGAAGCAAGGCCTGTTTTCCTTTAAAAAAAAAAATACTAGTTGAGCTAATTGCCATATTAATGTAAGCTATTTTCATGGGAAAAGAATTTTATGTGTTGGGTAGTGGGCCATAGTAAAAATTTTATTTTATCTTTAATTAGATGCTGGTTTTTTAGAGGCCTTGGGCCATACTAATATGTGAAGAGTAAATTCGGAACTAGTTGGGTTTTTACAAGGATTTATTATGTAAAAACAGCTCTTTGCTCCAAAGTTTTTCCTGGTTTTAATCCTTTTACCCGTAGCATAATGCACAGGACTGGATTTTGTATCGGGGCCCGCTCACATCTATCCGTGAATGTCAGTCCACATTGCCTATGTGTAGAGGGAAGGGGCTGAGTGTAGTTGGCCCCCAGCACATTCATGCTCACACTTCCTGCCTTAGACTCCATGGAACCATCACCTAGGGGCACCTCGGCTGGGCAGTCACTTGCAGCAGTCACTGATCATGTTCAGCTGAGGTGGCACAACCGTGGAAAGAGCACAGCCTGTGAAGCCACACATATTTGGGTTGGCTTGCTGGTGCTCTTTTCATTTAAAAAATGCTCTCCATTCTGTGTTTCTTGTTGGGTATATTTGTCACTATGTCTTCACCTTCACTAATCTTTGCTTTCTCAATGTCAGCTCTACTACTAATCCCTTCCACTATAATTTTCCTACCAGACATTGCTACATTCATCTCTAGAAGTTTTATTTTAAAATACATCTTCCCCGTTTCATCTTAACTTTTGAATGTAAGAAATACACTTATGACAACTGTTTTAATGGCTTTGTCAGCTAATTCTAACATCCGTGCCAGTTACCACATCCATCAAAGATGGTTTGATTAGACTTTGTGTTGTGGGTCATGTTTTCCTGCTTCTTTGCATGCCTGGTAGTTTGGGGTTTTTAGAAAATACTTTTTTTTTTTAAATTTTAAGAACGATTTTATGTTTGTAGCAAAATTGATAAAGTTCCCATATACCACCTGCCCCCAATAGGCAGAGCCTCCCCACTATCAACATGCCCCGCCAGATGTACATTTTTTAAATTCATGAAACTATGTTGTCACATTATAAAGCCCAAAGTTTGTAGACTATATTAGGATTCACTCCTGATGTTATATTCTATGTTTTAGATAAATGTATAATGCCATGTATCCACCATGTAGAGTACCTTCACTGCCTAAAAACCTAGGTTGTGGTTATTCATTAGTCCCTCCTCTGAATTCCTGTCAGACACTGATCTTTTCCATCTCCAAACTTCTGCCTTTTCCAGAGTGCCATCTAGTTGGAATCATGCTTGCAGGCTACATACTGGCAGTCTTTCCAGATTGACTTCCTGCACTTAGTAATATGCATCTAAAGTTCCTCCATGTCTTTCTGTGATTTGATACCTCATTTCTTTTTAGTGCTGAATAAAATGCCATTGTCTACATGTATCACAGTGCATCCATTCACTTACTGAAGGACATTTTGGCTGCTTACACGTTTTGGCAGTCATGAATAAAAATGTCTTTAACATCCATGTGAAGGTTTCTGTGTGGCCACGATTTCACCTTCTTTGGGTAAATACCAAAGAGTATGAATGCTTGATTATATCAGAAGAGTATGTGTAGTTTTATAAGAAACCACCCAAACTTTCTTCCAAAGTTGCCGTACCATTTTGCATTCCCATAGCAATGAATGAGAGTTCCTGATGTCTCACATCTTCACCTGTGTTGTCAATGTTCTGGATTTGGACAGTTCTAATAGGTGTGTGCAGTAGTATCTCATTCTTTTAATTTGTATTTCCCTAATGTCATATGATGTGGAGCATCTTTAAAAAAATTTTTTTTTAGTTGTAGATGGACACAATACCTTTAATTAATTAATTAATTTTAATGCAGTGCCGAAAATCAAACCTGGTCCCTCACACTTGCTAGGCAAGTGCTCTGCCACTGAGCTACAACCTTGGCCCCATGAGCATCTTTTCATAGGGTTATTTGCCACTTGTATCTTCTTTGGGGAGGGGTCTGTTGCCTGGTAATTTTTTGATCAAATGCCAGACCACGTGAATTTTATCTTTTTGGGTACTTGATATTTTGTTGAGTACTTCATATTGCTGAGTGGATTCCTATGAATATTCTCACACTTTGCCCTGGAATAAAGGTAAGTTACTTTAAAAGAATTTGTTCCTTTTAGATCTTGCTGTTATTATTTGTTAGGCAACTGTGAAATGGGTTAATTCCATCCTTCTACTGAGACAGGACCTTCCGAAGTACTGACCCCAATCCCCTCTGAACTGGGCTTTCCAGGCTGGCTGAAGGAAGCAGTAACAGGGGTCGCATGAGTTCTCAGCACTTTTCCCTCTAACCCTTTGGTTCTTTCCTTGCACTCAGGTCATTTACTTTTCAGTTCTCTGCTGAATTCTGGAGGGGATCCTCTGCAAGTCTTCTTTTCCTGGTGTATGAACTCTAGCTGCCTTAATAACTCCTTGTTATATCTCCTCAACTTAGGGGATCTTCCTGGAAAATTTTTCCATGAAGCTAGGGGGGCAATAGTAATAGTTTTCACCTCTTTTTTTTTTTTTCTTTTGAGAATCACCTTCTTTCATTGTCAGTATCTTGAAAGACATTGTTTTATATATATTTGGGGTGTGTTTCTGATCAAAGAGTAAATCCAGTCCCTGTTGCTCTGTCTTGACTGGAAGCAGACATGGGAAATGAGGCATATGGTTATGGGATAGAATCACTCAAAGATTTGTAGCTTCCTTATGTATTATTGATTTTATCCCCAATGAAATTTTCATAGGACATAGTAAAATTGATTCCATGTATATAAGTGCTCTTTTTTCCTTCTTTCTTCTTTAATACAGCACTGTCTACCATGTTTGTGATTGTTTATATATTCATGTTTCCACAAATACTCCTTGAGATCTGTTGGATGCCATGTACTCTACGAGGCATTGGTAATGTAAAGAGTGATGTGATGGTCCCTGCCTCAGACTCACCATGATGTGGTCATTGAAAAATTCTCCAGAAGTGCTCAGGAGCCAATTTCTTACTCGTAGCCCACAAATTGCCTTCTTGACTAGAGCAACTAAAGGTTCTTACAGGAGGAAGAAAGGATATTTGAATTCCAAGTGTTTTGGGCAATGCCTATAAAATAGTAGGTGCTCAATGAATTTGTGTTGCTTGAATGGGTGAATGAATGAATAAACAAAAATGATCTGTGAATTTAAGATTCACGTTGATAATTTTAGGACCATATTTAGTGTAATATGATTTGAAGGGATTTGAAAATACTTTACCATCTCACTTGCAAAGCCATTTAATTGGAACCATGTATTGCATTCCTGCTATTTCTGAGCATTATGTTTGGCCATGGGAAGTGATGGTGAGTGAGGCAGGTTTCCTGTCCTACCTTATGGTGTAGGGCCCTGCTGAATACAAACTGCTTACGAACACCAAGGAGAGCACATGACCTAGACTCATGGGGTTAGGGAGAGCTTCCAGTAGGAGGTGGTGGCTGGATGGCAGCCTGAACACATGACATTGAGTGAAGAGGCACATTTTGAATGATGCAGTTCTTACAATGCACAAGCTACTGCCTTAGAAGATAGTCAGACTTTGGCAACCAGTGTCTACTTCTGTTCTGACTAATAGCTTTCATATAAAATTGGGTGAGCTGTAAAGGTGAAATGATTTGCCAAGCAAATAAAATACAACATTCTGGCAATACCTGGTTGAAGTGAAAAAAACAAAAGTTCTGTTCCTTTTAATATAAAATCCATTTAAAAAGTGTCCCAGCAGAGAGCTGAGCACAGAGGGCTAAGGTCTTAACAAATGCTTATTTAATTGAATTGAGGACATAAACTCTGAGAAGTGGCAAGGAGAGAGGTTGGGGAATCTGCTGATTCCCTCCTCTCAGTCCTGGGCTGCTGCCTGAGTTCATCTTTCTTCACTTGGTCCAGCTCTGCAACAAAGGAGTGCTTCAGTTCAGCAGAGGAGCCCAGAGCCTGCACGCATGCTGAGCAGGAGGGCTGTTGAGAGAGACTGTGTAGTAAATACAGAGCACTCATTGAAATGCCAAGTGTCACTGCTTTGGCATTTAATTATCTGACTTGCTGGCAGCTGGAAGTAGGGAAGCAGGCAGAAAAAATGTAGAGAGAGAAGGAAAAGCTGTGAGGAGCAGAAGGCAGAACTGGACAGTGATCTGATATGGACAGTCAGGCCAGGAGCAGTTCTTTCTAGGCACATCTTTAAAAAGCATTCACCTGGGGTTTACTGCTAGAATTACCTGCACTTCTTGAGAAGAAATCTCAATTAAATGCCTTCTGATTTTGTAAAAAATTATCACTTTGAACATACAGAGGCATATCAATGGACTTTAAACGTGAGGCTCAATTTAGGTTATGTTCATTGTGCACTGTCAAAAGTGTCCAAACACACAGCAAAGACGTGTGGCAAAGAAACTGACAGAGCAATACCGAGGCTGTGCAACTCCATCAAATCTGAATTAAAGTGCCATGGCAGCCTGCTGGTCTAGCTTGCAGCTCAGGGTGGAGTGGAGAGAGGCGGGCTCTGGAGGTTGCAGGAGGAATATAATCCCAGCTCTGCCTCGGACATGTGGCCTGAGCTTGGGCCTCTTAGCATATCAGTTCTCAACACTTAAGCACTTCCTACCAGAGGCTGTTATTGTTTGGGGAATTATGTTGGCTTGAAAGTGACTTTATTGCTTAGCATGTGCAGGGCCCTGAGTTCAAACCCCAGCATCTTAAAACAAACAAACAAACAAAAAAAACAAACAGGAGAAAGATCATTTTATTTAGTGTCTAGCTGTTTATACAAGGGGTTCCATTTGAAAAAATCTTTTATGAAGCAACATAAAAATAAAAACCTTTAATTAAGCAACATATTATATAGGGCACTAGTGTGTGAAGACAATAGGAAGGAGCCAGTTGCTTAAAGAATGAGCAGATGCCAGCAGGTTCCCCCACTAGAGTATGGCCACACCCGTAGTGCCTGAGTATTCTCTACTGTATCCCTTGTTCTTCCAAGCAGATCATCTGAAATTCAACAATGATCTTTTTGAGGTAGGTACTCAGTGATCCTTTTCAATGATGGTACATAAATAGTGACCAAGACTCATGTATATGCATCTACTCTGATGCTCTAGTGTTGGGGAGGGGCAGGTAACCAGGCATCTGTCAAACTGTGTGATGAGTGCTGTGCTGGGCAAAGTGTGGAGTGTGGTGGGAACACAAAGGTAGGTCCTCAAGAGGTCCTGGAACTCTCACCAGAGGTACTTAGAGAACTTAAGAGGCACATAGACGGTAAGTCCCTGCCCCAAAGTCACAGAGCCTAGTACAGAACAATGAAATGGCACTGGCACAAGGGTCTTGGTCTCCATCCTGAGCTTGCCATATTTAGATCCTGCAGCAGTCAGTAGTAGCACTTACCAAAAGGATTGTGGTCATGTCTACGGAGAGTGGATACCATATCATCATGGACTGACCAGATCAGAGTGACTGGCAGAGACTGAGTCCAGAGAGTGTTCAGATGATTCTGGAGAGTGATGAACACCCTTAAAGAGACAGTGGAGGTGAAATTGCAGATTTGCACAACGCTGTGAAAGTCATAATAGCAGATTTAGGGTGTTTTGTCAGGATTTGATCAGGAGAAGCTGCTTCTAAAAACTGCATTCTGTGCCCAGGCATTAAAATAGTTGTTTCACATATACAAAATCATTTTTTCAAATGCAGTTACTTTGACCCAGGAGAATTCATCCTTATTCATCATCATTATTGTAATGCAATAATCAAATTATATTTATAAAAACAGATATATATATACACAGTACATATTCATATATTAATACATATATGTGCATATACACATATTATTATATTCATATTAAATATTATATTATATTAAAAATAATTTGAGACTATCTACATATCCATCAAGAGGGGATTGGTTAAATAATTAATGGATATTCTGCACAATGGAATATTATATAATTGTTAAAATGATGACTTTGAATCAATTTATTGATGTGGGAAGATACTAACCATAGGTTATTAAGCAAAAAGACATTACAATATATACAATATGGTTTCATTTTTAAAGAAGAATTCAGGCATCTATTGCTCAATGACATGAATGTGTTCTGAGAAATGTCATTTGGTGATTTTGTCATTGTGTGAACATCATAGTGTATGCTTACACAAACCTAGATGGTACAAGTCAATCATTTGACTTGACTTCTTGATGCAATGAATAGTCATGGTGAACACAAGTATCTTGTGGCTCCTGTTGGAGTTTACACTACATACTGTTTTACCATTAACTTTTTTTAATAAGCAGGAGAAATACAATCTAAAATAGTGATAGAAAGTACAATGTTATAAATACATAAAGCAGGAACATTTATTATCATTATCAAATATTGGGTACTATGCTATACTTTTATATGATTGGCAGAAAAACAGATTTGTTTACACTAGCATCACCATAGTCATGTGAGTAATGCATTGGGCCATAATGCAGCTAGCGTGGGAATTTTTTAGCTCTATTATAATCTCATAGGACCACTGTTACATATGTAGCCCATCAGTGACCAAGCATTGTAATGCATTGTGTAACTGTATAAACACACTCACATTTCCAGCAAAGTGCAGAGCATATATGCTAGTGTATCATAATATTCATATATAGTAATAGTGCTTATGTAATTTTTTTATGCAACCAATAAGTTTTTATTGCCATGGAATAAAAGAAAACAAAAGAATTACAAAGGCAACTCTTTATAAACTCCTTCCCTGTAAAAATATGGTGAGGTCTTTGGCTACAGTTCTTCACTCTGAGATCACCTTCCACTTCCCAGTGCCACACAGACTGGTGTTCACAATCGCATGTGAACATATCCAGAGGGCTTCAACCTTCCTCCCGGCTTGAGTCCTCCTTCTACTCTGTGAGCTGTTCCTGAGAAAGCCCTGATTGTCCGTCCTCGAGGGAGACCTCCATTTGTCTCTCAAGTTTAGACCAGCGGAGGGTGCACCCGACGGCTTCAACTGGCCTTTCTCTGTCATGAAATATTACTGTTTTACACTCACAAATAAAAGTTAGCAGCTTTTCATTGCTGCATGGTGTGAAATTAGACCTCCTAACCAGCTGGATGCAACAGCCTGGTGTAGAAATGGTGATGACTGCTAGTGTTCGTGGTTCAATTCAATTAGGAATATTTTTTTTTCTCCTCTTTGGTGAAAGGGGTAGTCAAGATGAATGCCTCACGAACTTCTGAAATATGTACTTGTATAAAAGAACTATTAAAGTAGAGTAACATCTCTATGATCTTTGAACTAAGCCGTCATTCTGCCATTATTGATGTAGCTGCTTTAAGCCGTCTAATTAAAATCGGAGTGACAGATTTGTTATTGAAAATCTGAAACCCAGCTCACATCCCGTACAGCACATCTGAGCAGGGTATATATCTGCTGTTTTGATGGGCTCTCAAAATTACTAAGCTGTGCCGGGTGCCAAAAGGAATTCAATAAATCTTTTCTTTTCTTACCGAGCAACTCTCATTAGTCTTTTTAATAATAGCACTAGTGGATATCAACTTTGGTTCTCCAAAATAAATTAAGTGTGTCCATTAGGGTTGTAATTATAGCATCAGATATGAGTTTATTCTGCTACAAAGAGATGGCAAGCCTGATAGAGCCCAGAATGCCCCTCCTGGTCTTTACGTTTGAAACATTGCCTGGTGTGTAGAATGAGGACCAAGCTGGGTGGTGGAGGGGTGGCCTAGGGGGTCTTTTGTCACCTGAACTGACGATATCTTCCCCCCTCGAAGTTCTGAGCATACAGTACCAAGTGGCGTGAATTTTGTTGATAGAGTGAGAACTGGTCACCAACTAGCAGCCTGCAGTTCAGAGCCTGCTAAACAAACCGCACAGACCTCAGAGTCGGAGAACATGACAGAAGGCTGTGTTATCTGAAAATTTAGCTAATTTTTTCTTTTTTTTTTTTTTTACTAGCAGGAGCCATCTGTCATGGTTATTCTGATTTGAGGCCTAAATTGAACGGAAGGCATTGCTGGGCAATTAAACAAGTTCTCTCAAAATATTTTCATACCTTTCCATCTTGCAGGAGGCAGTTTTTTCTCTTTTCCACCAAAGATGTCATCATCTGATTGTCAATTTGTTTTTTGTTTGTTTGTTTTTGTTTTTCCGGAAAGTTTCCGTCATCCACACCATAGAGAAACCTTGTTATTCCTTTGGTACTAAAGAATGGGGTGAGAAGCAAGGAAGTCGATGTGTAGTGTTGGAAGTTTATTCTGAACTTCTGGCTCTTGCAACCTTATAATGTTATTCTCAGCCCTGATGGAACTGTTCTAAATTAATCCATAAGAGATTTCTGTAGAGGTTGTCAGAGGGGAATTTATAAGTGGGGTCCTTCTCTTCCCCTTGCTTAGAAAACGGAGGGGGAATTGCTTAGCAGAAAAAAAAAAAAAAGGCATTTTATGGCAAGAATCTGCCATTGCTCTCCTGTCTTTCCATTTTTTCCCCCCACTTCCTCTTCCAATTTGGAAGAAAAGATTTAGTGGTTTCCTGTGTCATGAGGAGTAACACAGATTTTGGAAGCCTCTTGGACTAGTGTGGTCATACAAAATTTGAAAAGATATTTACATTTAAAAAATATGTGTGGCAGGTATCCTGCCTCCCTTCCCACCTTCTGACTTCATTATTAAAAGAAAAAAAAATCTCACGTGTTGCTGGTGAAGGCAGCTGGGTGTCATTTCCCTTTAAATAGTATAAAACATATGGGGGCAGGATTGCATTTGTCACAAATTGTCAAAATATTTTTTTTAAGAAACCAAAATCTTCTAGGGATGGTTCCAAATGTGCCTGATTTCCCTGAGCAGTGAGCAGCACGACCTTTACATTAGCAGATATATTTATAAATACACATATGGCCCACCAGGACCTGATTGGCTACTGATCTGATGAGACAGCGACAGAATTATGGTGTTCCACCTACATGGAGTTGAGTTGTTTAAAAAAAATTACTGATTTACCTTAGCAGTTTTCCTTACATTCACCTAATATATCCGTGTTTTATTGACAGGTGTAATTTTTTAATGAGGTCTGTGGAAGCAGAGAGAGGTTTTGAATGTCTTCATGGTTTTTGTGGGATCTTTATATAATGATAGTTCTTTCTTCTTTTTTTTTCCTCTGGTGAACCTCAAGACTTGTCAAGATGGACAACAACCAGTGACATAAAAAATAGCAAAATATGTTAATTTGGAAGAGTAAGTGTATTTTCTAGTGTATTTTAGGCCTTTTATTTGAGAGATTTAAGAAATAAACACCTGTGAAGTGCTTTGAGCTTTTCAAAAAAGAGATGCCATGCAAATGCAAAATCAAAATAAGTGCTTTGTGAAGAGGTTAGCAAGGTTCCAGAAAGTTCCAGAAGTTGTAATCTGTAAAGTCAAGTGACCCCAAGGTTAACTTGACAGAGCAATAGCACTCTTACTAGATACGGTTCTGACAGCATTAATAATTTTCAGATGTGTTTTTCAATCTTTTAAACTCTAATGCCCTCTTTTGATAAGCAGGAGCAGATCCTCAGCTCTTCCCTCTTCCTGTGCCCTCTTGGAGTACTTGTCTTGTATATCACTCCTCCAGCTGCCTACCCCTCTCCTGTTGAGCATCTTCTTGGCTGCTAGTTTAGAATGGATTTATCTTAATCTGCCAAGAAAACTTTGTAGATCTGGACTCACCAAGGTTTGTGTTACAAAAATGAAATGTATTTTTCTGTATTGAAAATATGAGATTATAATCTCCAATGCCCTTTTCCAAAATATACTGCAACCCTAGGAAATTCTAATCTCTCCTACCCCCTCTGAGAATGCCTGGTTTAGGAGGCTTCTCTCCTCTTTCATGCCTCTTCCCTTCAAATTCCACGCATCCTCCATAGACATTATCATGTTTTCTAGTTCATCACCTTTTCTTTTTAATGTTAACATTTCTGGTGCTTTTTGATTCCTGAATATTCACTGTTCTCTAGCTGATGACAATAAAGGACATGTTCTCCTACACTATGACAATGCATGTGCCAGAGCTAAGTATATGCTTTCACAACTGAGTTCATTTCTTTTTCAGCTTCATGGGCACACTGAAATGTGTAAATAGAGACTTTAATTCTCCCTTAGCTACAATCCATAGTCTTTAACACTTCCTAGGTGGAAAAAACATGAATGCTGTTCTTTTAAACTTGTAAGTTTCATTGTAAATTCCCTATGTACTCTCCTAGGTATTAGTGAGCAATTGGCTTTTCTGAGGGCACAAATGGTGTTGATTGACTTCTGAAAAACACCAGAGGCCACATATGTCTGTCTGTAGGATCATTTTCTACCCCTCCTCCCCACTCTGACTCAATGGCATTAAAATTACTAAGAAAAAGAAATTTCAGACAGA